>APFE030134615.1:3166-44934 GCA_000404065.3 Pinus taeda
GGTTGCCCCCTCGAAGAGGCTGAATTCTAAGGCGTTGATCTATCTTTTCTATCTTTTTGTGAGTTGGTTCCATAACATGCAGTATATCTAGGGAGTAGTGGAGAAAGATTGAGATGATCCAAAAGAAATTCATAACCTATAACCTCAAGATCAAGGGAAATACTCCCTCTCCTGTCCTCTTGATCGAAGTTGGTTTGTCCCTCATTGAGAGTGCGACTACGTTTAGATATTTGATGTATGAGAAAAGGCTTCACAATATGGAATCCAAGAGGCTCCCAAAAATTGCTTCAGTTTTATTCAAAACCTCCACCTACGCCTCAAGCGCAGGTGGCATCAAGATGCTCAATCTTGGCTCAACCTTTGGGGGATTAAGGAGGACATCATCAAGGAAAGCAAGGACAATATCAAAGATACTATTACCTCCAATTTTAAGGACAATATGTGGGATGATAAGGAGTTGGAGGGTAAAAGGAAGCTAAGGTACTATAAGAAGGTGATCAACCCCACCCTTGATTACCAAAATTATCTCGCTAGGATTATAATTAACTCTCATGAGCTTCGGAGAGAGATTGGGCGGTGGTCTACTCCCAGGACTCCCTGGGATGATAAAATTTGTCATATTCATGATATTAAGAAGGTGGAAGATGAAAGGAACTTCCTTTTAGATTCCCCGGCTCTTGCCCACATCCACTCTCAATTCCCTATCATCAGTCACACCTCCAATCTTCTTGACTTATTAAGCCAACCCAACTATAACAATCTTGGAATGCTTCTTTCCATGCTCTTTGATCACATAAATAAGATTTTGAAAACTCACAATTAGACTCTCTTATCTTGAAGTCCGATAAACCATATTAGCCTTAATGAAAATATCATCTTTATATTTTTACATTTTCGTCTAAAATATTAAAATATTTAATAATTATATTATATGTATTAACATGTTGACATATCTTTTTTTTCCCTTTATATTTATTAATCATCACATTTTGGGAAATATTATTTAATTTTTATTATAAATTTAATTAGAATGATGTAAAAATTTTGAATTTCATTTATACCTTGCCTTTAAATTTTGATCAAGCGACTATTTAATTTGTACAATCTAAACATTCAAAAAAATTTCAATGAATTAAATATGTTTACATTAAAAATGTAATTTATCTTATAAAAATTTACATAAATGATACAATTAATTTTTAAAAAAATTAAAAATTTAAATAATTCTATTAACTAAATTAAAAAAACTTAATAATCAGATTTAAAAACATTTATAGTAAGTAAATAGTTTAAATCATATTTGATACCAGATTTCCATGAGACAGCAAGAATTCTCCTCCTGGAATCTCAGAATGGTATATGGCCAAGAAAATCAAATAGAGGAGAGCCTTCACTGAATGCCGTACGTTTTCAGGGCTCCTGACAGTTTTGAAAAAATCACGCGCCACCATTATCTGAGCAGCAGGTGATCTATAAACATTGCAGCTTAAAGTCCGTTAACCAGTAACAGTGACCTCATGCGCCCTATCTACATACTGTAGTTTGAAATCATTGTGTGTACATGAGCTAACGGCCCATAGTACTGATAGCAGAATGGCCCTACCTCTGCAAATTCAGAAGCCAAAACAGGATTGCATTGACGAAATGTACAAAACATAATATTTTTTATTGGGAAATGTTGTACTACTTTGTCAAATCTGTTAACATGGTGCAGTCACTCTTACGCAGGCGACACTTTGCCAGGCATGAATTACATGGCGTTACATTGTAAAGTGTAATACAGTAATTCTTCAATTATTTTATTAGAAAAATCATATCCCCGCAATTATTATAATATTTTTTGTTCAGGGCAGTCAATAACTATGGGGGCAAAATAGATAAAGCAACTGACTTGTAATAATTATCGATAAAGCGATTGACTTTGATGAGAGAAGGGAATTGCAGGGCGTTAGTGTGTGGAAACCGTGAAAAATATATGGCATTATATTGGTAGGTCAGATGTTTATTTTATTGGAGATGGTATTTTAATTTATTTTTAGTTGTATGAAACTAAATATATTTTAAGGTCTACCGGATTAAAAATAGTCAATGTAACTATTAGTTTTTTGTTTTTCACTTTTTGTAATTTTGTCTTTTTTTTATTCAAATTGATGATGAGCTGGCCTAACTTTCCAACAATCCCTTAGGTAAAAAGATAATGCCAAGAAAATGATGCTAACATGTTCTCATAACTTTCTCTGATGTCTTTGAATGCATCACATTCCAAAATGAAATGTTTTTCGGATTCCAATGCTATAGACGTGCAAAATGTACACACCTGTTCTTTCCAAGTTTCTTTAGGCCTTTTCACCGTCTTGTTTCGCACCGAAGTCGATGGAGTTGGTCCTTAATTGAGCAATAAGAACCTTTTCCTTCCACGAAATGCTAGCTCCAATCAACTCTTTTTGTTGTAGATCACACTTAGGGTTGAATTGCTCAATGTAGTACTTTTTTGTTCTACATAACTTTTTTCCCCATTCTTTTTTATGGAACTTCTCCATAACAAAATCCTTTAGCTCCTTGCTATTTGTGGGACAAGCATTGAGGTAGATATTCCATTTTTGCATCCATGTGTGGTTTTGTTTCATCCATGTTTTCTTTATTTCACTCATGCCTTCGTTAAAGATAATATTAGGCCATCTACATACTCTCATTTGCTCAATTCTTTTTAGATATCTTATGAGCCACACCATAGCAATTGCTTCAATAGGAGTTGCTCATGTTTCACTTAACATTATCTCACAAGGTACTGAACTTTTTATTTTGAACTTGCTCATGATCAAGAATTTTTGGATTTTCTCAATTTGTTTCCATTTTGAAATGAGGGTATTGCTAGCCCACAATTCACACCCATATAACATCACTTGACAAACTATGAGTCCAAAAAGCACTTTAATCGTTTTCCAATCCCATAACTTTACCTCTCTACATTTGTTTTGAAGAGTATATAATGTTTTCCACCCTCCTAAAACTCTCTTCTTTCTACAATCCTCCCAATTGAGTTTGTTATTGAAATAAATCCCAAGGTACTTGTATTCATTTACTTCTTCAAGAATGTTCTCTTCAAAGAAGAAAGTATGTTGGCTATGCTTCCTTTTATTAGAGAAAATCGTTATTTTGGTCTTGCTAGTATTGACTTGCATCCCCACTGCTCTACAAAAATGCTCAAGGGCATATAAGTGCATTTGCAATCCATGGGCCGATTTACAAATCAATAAAATATCATCAACATATAAAAGAAGCTTTATCACAAACTCCCCCAACTAAACACCATCTCCACCTTGCAGACTTAGCCACTCTTCCAATTTATCAATATATAAACCAAACAGATTAGGGGATAAAGGGTAACCTTACATAATGGAAGCAAATTAGTTTTTAATTCATTTAGAAAGAGATCTTTTTTATTTCTATCAAAAATTAACTTCTTTTGGATATAAGGATTATCGTCCATGAGATCTCTATGCATGACAAAATTGAGAGTTATAAGTAAAGGCCTATGATCATAGTCAAGCTCGTGGTCGTTTAAGATGTCAAAATTTGTTACAGAGGGAGATTGAAGATAACATAGTCTACCACGCTGCTACCAAGCCCATGGATGCAAGTCATCTGGTTAGAATTGGGCCACTTCTTTAGACCGTTGCAAATTATGAGATCCTGAGCACTACATAGCTTGACTAGCTCCGACCCAAACAAATTCTCCCTAAGGTCTTCAGAGCTCCTTTTGTACCGGCTAGCCAGAGGAAGGTCTTTGTCTAACCAAAGAGGATTAGAGTTGGAATGATTGCTTAGAAGAATAGCTTGGTTGCTTGAAGTTCAAGTATTAAAGTCACCCATTAAAAGGATATTGCCTTCATTCCTTAAGCTAGAAATATCATTCTCTAAACCATGGTAAGGACTATTTTTATCTAGATTATTTTTCTTATAGAAGTTAGAATTGATGGGGGGAATAACAAATTGCTATGTAGGTCTTTTTTTATCATAAATGTCAGTAATTTCTATCCAACTATATTGGTTGTAAGGGTCATTTTTATAAATCCTAGCATGGGGAGAGATGTTCTTATTAATGTAACAAGCTATACGCCCAATGCCTCTACGGGAGGATCGATTATTCCAGGTAGACCATAATGTAAAGCCATCTATGTTAGGGACCTTAGATTCTTCGTGCTCCCAAGTTTCAACAAGAAAAATAATATCAACATCATTCAAGATCCAACTTAGCTTGGGGCATTTGTTCCATGGAAAGCCTCGACAGTTCCAAGAAAGAATCTGGAGCATGCTAAATTGCTATTTATTATTATCTTTTTGGTTTCTATCTCGAATAATGATTTTTATATTTCTGATTATTGCCCATTTTCCTTCCGTCCTAGCTTCCTTTATCTTTTGAACCTCCTTTCTCAATTCGGCTTGATCTTCTAGAATGAGATCTTCATTTATAAATATTCCCGTTCTTTTTAGAATTGAGGTTTTACTAAGTATGTCATACTTATGGTTAGTAGAGCTCACCTTTATTTGGATTAGCCTTCCTTTATTCTCAGTTAGTTTCCCCAACCTTGTTGCTTCTGTGAGACATGTTGTTTCAATTTGTAATCGGTTATGTAATTCTGTCTGGGCTATGGCTAAAGTATCCTCATCTATCTCCTCTTTCAAATCAAATATTATAAGGTTCAAGGCCTTTTTGTTACGCTCATGGTCTAGTTCTATCAGTTTTTCATTTCATCTTTAATTGGTTTGATATCTAATTTACCTGCCACACTATTTAGGGTGAAGGGAATATTAACTTTTTCTTCTAGCTCTTTAATCATGTCTTTCATTTTAAGAATCTCTTAAGTATCAGCATCTACTTGCTGGGATGTTTGTTTCATATCTTGGTTTTGTTTTTATATAACCTGCAACCTAGTCTCCATTGCCTCCATTTTATACTCCAATAGTTTTGTTTTATTTTCTATTTGTTTTTGGATCTTGTCTTCAAGAGATGTGAATTTATTTACTACTAACTCTTCATAATTTTACATATAATAATATATTATTATATACATAAAACAAATATATATCTTTTACTTTATATATACAATCACTTATACCATTTAAGTAATAAAATAGATCTTGAGAGTATATAGGCTTTGGAGTGGGAGAGGTTCTTGTAAGCATGACAAGAAGCCTTTAGTGCCCCATTTCAAATCAGGTATCCATCATAGATGAAGTAACCCGACCTTCTCCACACCGCGTAGCCATTTTCGCGGCTCCAGCTTGGTTAATTGCCCCTTTGAATTTTGCTTCATGAAGCTCTCCATCGCTAGGTGCGGGAACTTCTCGCTATCCGCGAGGTCCCAATCTTCGAACTTCAAGGTAGGAACTCGACCTAGGAGTGGACCTTCAAAAGTAATGTCGTTGGGGAGGAGTGGGGTCTTGAGCACACTCTTCATGGCCTCCAGGTCTTTGGGCACCCTAAATTTCCCTTTCCACGAAGGGACGTACGTGGGTAACTTCACTGCAGAAGGAATTTGTGGGACGTTCTCCTCCACGTCATCTTATGCCTCTATTTCATCAATTAGAGCCTGTAAATCATCCTCTTCTTTGTTCGATTCAATGGTGATGGCCTTGCCTTTTTCTTCCATTGATATCTTGCCGACCTGCGGGTTTCTTGGGGACACCCGGACTAGTCCCATAGTCTGTTTATCTTTCTTCGGCCATGGTGTCCGCAGTGATTTTGGAACTTCTGATGCAACTGCCACATCTATGGGCTCCTTAGTGGTATCTTCAGCAAATTTCACACCTGGCTTGGTGGCAGTCATCGTGTTTGCATGAGATAGGTTCTATCACGTACTCAAAGATGGTAAGATTGCTTGATGCTCAATACTCTAAAACTGCTCAAATCCCAAACAACCAAGTGTTGTCTCGTAGTTAGTCCTTGGAGTTTTATAGTGTCTTTTGAATTTGAATTCGGCCGTTCCCCCCAATTCTGAGTCATTAAGGCATTTTTGGCAGCAGATCATCCCAAATCTAGCCCTTAATTCGTGTCTTAATTGCCCGCCACCCACTCCCTTTTGCCTTAAATTGGACATCTCATCATGAACCGTGACATCAATGGTTACTTCCTAGTTGACCCGCACGACAGTGCAACTCCCCATGTGTGGGCGTAAACCTTGTGCCATGCTGATTTTGCGCACACCTCCCTCACCACAAAGTTCCCAAACAGAGTCATTTAGAGTCTCGCGTTCTCTTCCAACTATCTGGAGTGCTAAGACTATGCTCCCTACAGTTAGTTAGGTGGTCGAACCATCTGTACGAGACTCCAATTCACCTTCTAGTCTAGTCCATGGACACTCCTCAATTGCCCTCGCGAGGACCGGCACAGTGCGCTTTATCTGATGTGGTGTGCTTCCCTTGTCACTGCGTTTCATAAGGTGCATTCTCAGCCATGGTAACGGAATCATAAATTCTTGGCAACACTCTTCCAATGCAGTGGTATGACCATCCGTATCTTCCCTTGTCATCCTTAGTTTATCAACGAGACATGCTTGCATGACCTTGTTTTCTAGTCTTTTGATCTCAGCATCCATCAACATGATTTTCTTCCTTAATCATACCCGATCTTCTTCAAGTCCCTGAAGTCTAAGATTCCCTCTTTGCATGGCTTCTCGAATCCTTATATGGTCATCCTTGCATAGCTGTGTGATTCTTTCATCCTGGTATTCACGTGCTACCGTAACTGCGAGAGCTAGTATGTGTGGATTCTTATTGGTATTCCCTTCAGAAATCTTGGGTTCTACTCTAGTTTGCACCTTTGGAATCATCTCCATGCTCATGTTTTTGCACATGGTCCTATAAGCCCATCGAACCACTGGTACGCGCAGGTCCCAATCAGTTTGTTTCATCTGGTAAACCTTGTTCAATACTCCATGTACCCTATGGAATTCTTTATCATGGAGAATTGGTAACACGCGTCACCTTTCCTGCTGCTATGGTTTTTTTTGATTCTCTAGGCTAAGGTTGGTGTGCGTTTGTGTAGACTGTACAACATATGTTTGTACCCATCGAGAAAGGTGGGCGCGCAATTCATTATGCCCCATGTGATTGGCTTTCATTCGAAGCTGGGGTTTTCCAAAACATAGGCACATCATCCTTCTACATCCATTCCAGTCTTCAAAAGGTCCTTGATGCTTACCCCACCATCATGCGGGTGTTGTGTGTAGTGCCCACTTCAACGCATTGAACCACTGCTGCTCTAGTACTGCACTTTCGAACTTGTTTAGAAATTCATCCATCTCTGACAATCCATGATATGTCTGCTGCTCCCTTGCCTATGTTGTTGTGCAACGTAATGACCTAATTATCACATTGTAGTTCAACTTTGTTACTTTGTGCAGCTGATTCTGCCATTGCTCTATCTCTTCGTCTGAATCCGAGGTGCAAAAGCTTTCATGCTCCCACAAAATCCTTCCATCTGCGGTCGGATTCACCCAATCCTCTCCTTGTGTAGTTATCTTGTAGATACAGTCGAGATCATCATCACTATTGTCATCATGCACCGGTTCAGTGTATCGCACTCCTTCGGCTGGATCCAGCGGTACTACTATGCGTAGTGACTTTTTCTCAAAGATCATTTTTCTCTTCTTCAGATTTATGACTCCATTCATATCGGTAGCCCAGTTTATACTATCGGGATTGCTATCATTGACAATCTCCTGATGATGAGTCTGGGTCTAGACTCGAAACGTCGACAAAGCAAAAATGAAAACTGTGGAATATCCGAGTGAAGATTCTAAAAAATCTCTATCACTTCAAAATCCGCCTGCATGCTTGCGCCTTCAATATCGACTGTTACTCCTTGCATTATTCCCGTGGGAAAAATCTTTTGTTGGTTCACCATCCGTAACTAAATAGGGGACCATTGCAACGTGGGTCTGCCAATGCGTTCCCACATTTGCTTTGGTAGTGTTAGCTTCCTATACGAATAGGGTTCATTTTTCATGATCAACTGGAGAAGTGCCAAATATGTTCATTCTTTCCATGCTGCAAAGGTTCCATATTTTATAGAATTTCACTATGTACAGGTGGTTGACTCTTGCCACAGTTGATGAATAGCTAGACAGTCTAATCCTGGCTAGATCATGTTTGAATTTACTTGTCTTAAGAATAGAGAATAAAGGTCTGTACAAACAGGTCAAGCTTGGCAGACAAGTAGTTAGGTAGAGAAGCAAAGGGTCTCAACAGCTTAATCTGAGCCCTGGAAGAGATAAGGGTAGACTTAGATAGGAGGGCAACTAAAAGAAAAGAGAAGAATCAGGGTTTGCTAGTTCAAATGCACCCAATGAAAATGAAGAAAAAATGTTAGGTGTACTAGGCTGGGTAGGTAGTTTTGATGTTGTAGAAGTAGGCTTATGAGCAATTTGGTCATATTGCAACAGGTTTCATCTCATAAAAATCATAAGGTGCTATGGCAAGCTGGCTACAAAACAAATGGAGCATGACTAATTTCCCTCCTCATTTTTTCCAAGAACACTTACTGACATCCCCCCAAGGACAATGAGATCTGCTCACTGCCCTTAGTCCACTTCATTTCATGGAAAAAACTAAGTTAAACTGTGGTTTCACCTAGGCAAAAAAAGCCACATTTCTTATATAAAATGTTTTTATTCCATTTTGCCAAGTTTCCTAAACTTCATAATTTGGTATCCTTTCATTCCCCCCATGCCTAAGTTTTCACTCTATAAACTTGACCTTATCCATACATATCCATTCCACATAGTCATATTAAGCTCCTAACACTATTATATAGCTCCTATGTGAATATTTCCCCTCCCTTACTATGTAAAAATACATAAAATCCCTAAAAATCTAAGTATCCCGACCTTTGACTAACTATAAGCTATACTTTAAATTTTTTGTCGGGAGTTATTGGTCCATCCGGGGCCAATAACAACCCTCCACGTGCCCCATCGGGACTTGTTTAGCTTATGAATAAATAAACAACCGAACCCGCATATTATAGCCCCAAACCCCATTTAACCAAAGTTTACAATATACCCCGCAAAACATTACAAACGCGAAATATTATAGCGGGTCCCCCAGTGATAAGTCGCTGCCACCTCCATCACCCGCCGACTGTCTGATCATCGCGGACAAATCCAACGGCTGTCGGCAATATCGGAAGCCCTTAAGTGCCGAACGATAGCGTCCGGGGGATGGGCGGTATTTCCGGTGTACCGAGGACGCGTGTCAGGTGCCCGGCGTGTTCGAAGCCCCCTCCTCCAATACCACTTCCTTCCAAAGGCGGTGCGGGGAATACTGCTTACCACCCCACTGCCTCCCCGCTGACGTCATGCCTACATCATCTGCTGATATCACCCTCGTTGTCGCCCGTCTGTTCGCCATGTCACGTTCCTGTCATCTGCCCACGTCAGCACCACGTCACCTGCCACGTCACCTGACATGTCATCTTCCGTACCCCGCTACACGACAAAATTACGTCATGCTGACGTCATCAGACAAAAGCACACCAAAACTCGCCAAAGTCAAAAATTTGGTTAAAAAGAGGCGAAAATGTTATTTTCACTCATTTGTGTTTGATTCCTCTACGCGTCCTATGCATGCAATTTACGTCTGAAACAACATTTTCACTATACATTCTGCCACCCAACAGTTTTTACTCCATAGCTCGGCCCCTCAGCTCGTCTCGTCACCTGCAAATTGACCATTCCGCCGTTAAAACAGGTATTTACACAAATTTACTCCTGAACCCTGTTTTTCGTTGGTTTTCTCTATAAAATTGCTCACAGAACCCAAAATTGGAAGAAAAAACACTGTGTTGCTTTCAAAAATACCCACCATAACCGCTGTCTTGCCAAATTTTCACCATAAATCCGCACATTCAGCTAAATTTGAGCTCGTTCAGCATTGCAAATTCTTTGAGAAACCCTGAAAAACTGCCTTTTTGCCCACTATTGTTGCCCATTTTGCCAAAGAATCCCACGAGTTTTGTCTCTCCATCTAATTTCTGTCCACTGAGCTAAATACAAACCAACAAACCAATTTCACGGTGAAATTCCCGGAGAAAATCCACAGAGCTATTGTTTTGCCTATTTTGCTTACACAGAGCCAAAAAATTCCAATTTTAAAAGCAACAGAATTGAGCTATGGAAGGTCAAGTAGCCTTGAATATCACTCCTCTCAATGCACCGCACAAAGAATTGGAACATTTGCCCTTAGCTGATAAAGACTATCTAATCCAAGATTTAGTAGGCTACCAAAACCATCTGCAAGCATTCTGTGAGCTCAGAAACAGTTACCTAAGCCAAAATGATGTTTATGGCATATGCGAATCAAATCTACCCATATACTACCTCCCCTTTGTCAATATTTTCCCTGAGATAATTCACCTCTGCTGTGAGAACTATGAGCCAACTCAAAGGGTAGTCAAAACTCCATATGGAACTATCCTCTTTCATATAACTCCTGACTCCATAAATCAAATGCTAAAATTCAAACCAACTCAGCTTCAGTTTCCTTTTACTATGAAATTCTTGCTTGATGAAGGTCCCAAACTCTCCAGCTCAGAGATAACCCGAATTGCCCAAGTATTTATGAGAGCAGATTGCTAGCCTAAGGAGCCACCTCCTTTTCACTATGCATATTTCAATGAAGTGGGTAGATTACTTGTTGATATGATATCTTTTGTTCTGGGGTTCAAGACAAGTGAACATATTGATGAAACTATATTGGTTTTAATGTCTATATTTACCCCAGGGCAGCCCCCTGCTGTCAAATACAACTATGCCAAATTCATTGCCAATAAGATACATGACCAATTGTTGAATCTAGATAGGGAGGGAGTCTTTAAGTATTCATCCTATATCTACCATCTGTTCTTATATTATCAACGAGATAGTTTCCAATTCCCCATTAGAAAATTGGACCTTAAAGGGGAAAAGAGGTCTGTGATTTTTTGGACCTCAATATTTCATGAAGTCCACAACTCTCCCTACTCTTAATGTGAGTTTATTGATATGTTTGTATACCCAGTCGCTTCTCTCCTGATGAGAACTCCTCCTCCTAGACTGTCATATGATATGCAAAAGATATTACAACTCTCCAAAAACTATAAAATAAGTGACTGGTACTTTTACCAAAATCACACTGTTATTAGGATATATGGCTGTGAGCTGTGCCCCTACAGGCTGCTAAGATATGTACCAATGAGACTATTTGCCTTGGAATATTTCAGGCAATTTATTAATTTAGATTTGACTCATTTCCATAGCACAAAGAAAAAGGCTCAGTTGAAATTGAGAGACCAGTTAGGCCCCTATGTCATGAACAAAAAAGAGGGATGGAAGGATGCTGATGAAATATTGGGTCAAACACTCAGACTAAAGAGAAGCTTTTGGTGGGTACCCTATGACCCAAATGGCTTTATCAATGCAAGAAGGATAAAATATAGGCTGGCACCCTATGAACATTGCAGCACCCCTAAAATAGAACAATTTTCCAACCAAGATGAGTGGGTGGAGGGCACACTAGTTGAACAACTCACTGAGGAAGAGAAAATGGAACAAACTATGAAAAAACTGGAAAAAAACTCTTGACTTAGATTCTTTTGGGCAAGTGTCATTCAAAATACCACAGCAAACCGGGGAAGGCACATCAACTGCTACAACTTCACAACAAGCTGCCCAAGAGAGGACTACACCAACAACAGGGACAACAAAGGGCAAGGAGATAGTAGTTACAGAGCAAGAAACAATGGCAAAATAACCAACTACCTCAAGGGAACACAGTCAAGGGAAAACCCCTTCACTACAGACAGAAGCACCAGAAGTACCAGCACTGTAGACTCCTCTTCTTGAGGAAAGAAGTAAGAAAAGAGACAGAGAAGAGACCACACCTGCAAGTGGATCAACAGAACAGCTAGAGGCCAAAAGACAAAGGGTAGATCCTCTACCTGAAGAGGACATTGTGGAAGAAATCATAGAAAGCACAAGAGGAGAGAGGGCCATCAGCCAACAGACATCCACCAGCTCTCACAGGCAAGAAATGGAGAGGCAGCATGGTATGGAAGTTTCCTCCTCAAGGTCGCAAACTAAGAAATGATCTGATATCAAACAAACATTCATGGAGATTAAGGCACAAAATGAGGCATTGAGAATTCAACTTTATGATCAATTTCTCAAAATGACACCCTCCAAACAGCAAATATTAATGGCAGCATATGACATTAAGGAGGAGAAAATGATCTTAACTCATTTTAAGCTTAAGGTTCAACAACCACAGTCTATAGTTGACTACATAAGGACCAATCTAGAGGTCCTTGCCAAAGATATACACCCAATGGACCAGATAGAATTGCACAAACAAACTGGTGAAATGGTCTATGCTACATTGGGAGACAAGGCAATGTTGGCCCACCAATTGAAAGAGTCATTAAGTAATACATCTCCCCAATTGGATTTGGAAACGATATCTTCTGTAGCCAAAGACAATAGAATAAAGACTCTAGAAGAGATAATTATTGAGCTGGGACATGATCCCAAGGATGCCAAGGGCATCAAAGCACTGATAAAGAAGAAGGAAGAAGATTTTGCTGCACTTAGGAAGCAATTGAAGCTGCCTGTCACCATGCATCCACAAACAACAGAACTGGCACAAGAAAAAGCAGAAGAATATGTAATGGATTTGTTGATGAGGATGAATCAAAGGCTAATTCAAACAGAACAAGAGTTGGAGAAAGCATCGCAAGCCAAGCAGGGAGAGTCGACCTCCCAGCCACCTGAAATAGCTCCAACAGTGATCACTCCTCCCCCCACAGTCACAGCAACAATTCCTCCCACTGTGCCAACATCAACAACAGGTACATCAGCTACAGATGCTTCAGCAGCAACAACAACAGAGCCAGTGACTAGCATGAGGATGGAAGAAATGATGAAAGCAGTAAAAGAGCTAGAAGCCCAAATGTCTGAGCTTAAAGAGGCAAAAGAAAAACTAGCCAAACTAGAGGTAAGCTATGACAAATCAAAGATAATGGTGGCAGAGGAACCAGAGAGGTAAAGGCCCTGTAAAACAAGGTGAAATCATTGGAAAAGGATCTCACCTTGCATAAACCTCTAGCAGACATCAAAATGATTTTGTGGACCAAGATTGGCCAGTCTATTACTGACCAATGGCAATCAATTCAAACAATCCATGAACAAATAGAATTGATACAAAGGGCCCAAATGGAAATTCAAAGGGTCTGGGCATCATTGGGAAACATGCCTGAGCAGGGCAATAGACTGATCCATTTTTTGAATACCCATACTAAAGAACAGCTAGCAGCTTTGGAGATCACGAACAGAACATGCACCATTTTGACAGTGAAAAAGGTGCTAACAATGAGGAATTTTGTACATACTTTGGAAAGGAAGTGCCAAGAAATGCAAATGGAGATTAATGCCTTCACAGAGAAGTTTATAGTCTTGCAGCAGAAGGGTCTACCCAGTTTACTAACCAACAATCAAAGATTGTTATCACATCAACAGTATGTTCACAGGGTAAACACATATGTTACAAATCAAATCACAGCATCATCAAGAACTCAGAAGACACAGGACCTCCCTCCGGACAAAGTTTATATGACAAATTGGAAAATTTGTTTTATATTGACCATGAAATAAATCATCTTTTTGAAGTTAAGCCCAACTTTTACAGGTATACTGAGGTTGATGAAACACTTGTAAAAATACAAAGACATCAGCTCCCAACAGACCAATGGTGGCAGAGCATGCTGGAAATTTTACCAAGGTAATTTAGATTGTTCTGTTTATCTACATTTGGTCAAGAAAACAAGACACGTGGCAGATATAGTAAAGATGAAAACAATAGAGGAAGGAGGTCAAGCGAGGACTAGGACGCGTTAAAGAGAAATCAAGAGCAGGTGAAAGGATCAAGACAACAACGCAGGAATGCAAAGTAAAGACACAGCTACCAGCTGACTTCCTGAACTAAAAAGTCAAAAATATCTTATCAGTTAAAGTAGCCAGCACAACAACAATTACTCCTACATTTATTTCTGCATTTATTCCCTTGTCAGAGTAGGTGAAGGAAGTTATTGCTTCATATCTTATCCACAAGATATTTTGTAACTCTCTTTTGTATAAATACCTTCCCAAGGAATGTATTCGGGGTTGGTGATTTTCCTCTTTGGACCACGCTGTAGCTCTGAGATTTTTTAATAAAAAGGTTGTTGAAGTGCACTGCTACTGGATCGTCTGAAGGTGGATTTGATGTTTTGGGCTCTGCTACAGAATTCTTGTGTCTTTCTATGGATCAATAAGTTGTTCTAAACTGTGTTTTGTGTTTTCTGTGTTTACAAATTTCATATATGTTTCATAATCTTAGTAACAGGGAAAAAGAATAGCCCAGAACTTGTTTAAATACACTCTGTGTTCAATCCCTGTTGTTATTTATGTTTTCTTCAGAATTAGGATAAACAGGAATTCTTAGATGCTTTTGTTTCTAATGATTCTTTCACTTTGAAAATTGCCAAGGAATTATTTACTGCTCCTTGATAATATTCATGCACTTTCCCTCTGCCATCATGATGAAGGATTCTTGACTGCCCTTCACCCACTGGCTTACTTTCCATCAATTTCTAGATTTCAATATTGTTCCAAAATTGATTATCTTGCTCTGTAGTATTTCCCTTTATCATAGAAACACACTCAGCATTCCATCTTCATAGACTCCATTTGCCCAATGGAATAAACTATTTCAAACTTGCATCCCAGCTCTGTTTAAAATCACCATCCAAACAAACTTAAAACAAAACCCTGCACATCATAACTAGCATAAAATATTTTAAAAACATAGTTGAATTATACAGAGAGAGCCCTCTCTGGATGCAGTTTGGCTAGAAGTTGCATCTCAAAGATTGGTTAGTGGTTATCTCGGTCGTATTCCCTTTTCTCACAAGTTTTTGGGAACAACCTGAGTGATAACATCATTGGCGACTCCAATGGGGAATGAATGAATATCTGTTATTACTGTCTAGTTTCTAAAGCTATAAATGGAGCCTGAAGTTAGCCAGGAAGCCTTTGAAACTTTCTTTGCTATGCAATCACAAGAGTAAATAAAAGCTACTTTAGTCTAACTCCAATTTAGATTTAGATTTTAAACAGCCATCTCAAAGATTTGTTTGGCCATCCTTGTTTTAAACCTACCTAAATGAAAGCCCAACTCCTCCTACATTTCAGGAGCTTCCTTCAAGATATTGTCAAAACTTGTATCCTCCAAATATTCACAGAAAATACCCAATATATTTTTAGAAGTTGGCTCCAAAGAAGAAAACTCGTTACACTAGGTCAGATCCAGACCCGAATCCTCCAACTATTTTTGACAATCCAAATTTGATTCCTAAGAGCCTTAGGAGACCTAAAAATCAAGAGAGTTCTGCTGATTCAAATCTTGAAACACCGCAGCAGAAACCTATTCAAACTCAACCTACTACAGTAAAATATCAAGCCTTTCTTCCTATTTTTGTAGCTTCTTCTAGTTCACCTTTATCACTCCAAAACCTCTTTTCCACCCCTACATCCACAAAACTTATCTCAGCTGTTATCCCTGTGCTTCCAGTTGTCCCACTTTTTCCTGCTAATATGGCAAATCGATATGATCCCTTGCAGTTGCCTGCCAATCCAAGGGCTATGCCACAGGATTATCAGGGAAAAATTACCTATTTTGATGGTACTGGAACTTACACTGCTCAACAACATACCAAGAAGATGACAGACTATTTTGAAAACTATGAGATTGATGATGATGATGTCAGGATGAAAATTTTTGTCCAGAGCTTAACTAGTGATGTAAGGACCTGGTTTAGGTCACTCCTTGCAAATACAATAGCTAATCTAGATTCCCTTTACCAGACTTTCCTAAATAGGTGGGAAAAGAAAAAATACCCTTTACACATCTTAACATAATATGAGAACTTGAATAGAGGCCCACAGGAAAGTGTTCAAGATTATTGTGCCAGATTCAACAATACCTACCTCGCTATTCCAATAAATCTTAGACCACCACCAGACTTATCATTGATCAAATTCCCTGATGGATTTGACTCAGACATGGCTTACCAGCTCAGGGAGAGAGCTCCTCCTAGCCTCGAAGATATGCAGAGCATAGTTGTGAGCGTTGAAGCCAATCTGATTTCTAAACGAAATCGAGCTAGATTTGAAAGAAGAACAACTTTCAAAGAAGAACCATCCACCTTTGAACAAAACTTGATGCAATCATTAAAGGCATGGACAGGCTGGGAAATAGAGTGGAAACTATTGAGAGGAAATCTTCATGAGAAGGCCAACCAAACAACAATGCAAGAAATCTGAACTTTAGAAAAAATCAAAACCCCAATGTAGGAAAAGTTGGTCCAGACCAAAACATAAGGCCACCCTTCCAAGAAAACTATGCAGAAGCCTCCACATCTAGTGAACCAACAGAGGACCCCCACATTAACTTAATGGGTCTCAATAGTGGACAACCAATTTTTGTAACTCAAGAAGATCAAGAGGCTCATACTCTTAGTCAATTTCAAATGCAATCAGGGGAATCCTTTGATTTTAAGCAAGGGTATGATACCACTGCGTATGAAGTCCACAAGCAGTATAACTTGAGAAGTAGGAGCATAGACATCCATGATGATCCCAAGAAGAAGACAATCAAGCAACCTACCAAAACCAAACTCAAGGACTCTCATATACAAATTATCCCTAAATCAACTTCTAATCCAAATAGTCCAACAGTTGAAGATGTTTCAGACAAAGATAAATCAAAACAACACTCTACATCTGTTTCTCCACTCAGAGAGATTGTAGAGGAACCTTTGGAAGATGGTGTGCAAGTAACTCCAGCTCATCATAACATTCCAGTAAAAGAGGCAGTTGTTGAAAACTTAGTTGAAAAACACAACCTTGCTGCCCAAAATGTCAAAATACAAACAGATAAACCCTTTAATATGGAGGCTGAAATAAGTAAGTTAAAAGTAGCCATCCCATTATCTGATTTGGCTAGGCATGAAGTTTTTAGAGAACAAATCAGCGGATCATTACAAATTTCAGAAAACAAAGATTCAGTGAATATCCTTGATGATCAACCAGAACTTATATTTGGCCCTGAAGCAAATGGTAAAACAGTAGATGGAGGGGTCCCTCCCTTCTATGTAAGTTTAAACATTCATGACAAGGTGCTTCACAATGCAATGTTTGATTCAGGAGCTTCGCATAATCAAATGCCAAAATCTGTCATGGAAACGCTGGACCTAGATATCACAAGGCCATACAAAGACTTATTTTCCTTTGATTCCAGTCAGGTCCGGTGTCTAGGCTTAATCAAGGATCTGTGTGTGTCATTAGTCCAATATCCATCCAATACAATTTTGATGGATGTGGTGGTAGCTAATATTCCACCCAAGTATGGAATGTTGTTATCTAGATCCTGGGGTGCCAAGCTACAAGGATCTTTGCAACTGGACATGTCTTATTCCACTATCTCAGTCTTCGACCAGCCTAAGAGGCTATACCGAGAAACTTTGATGAAGTATGTGGTAAGTAGTCAAGAAAAACCCCAAAACTTTCCCATTTATTCTATGCATTCAGACATGGACTCTTTTATCTTGTACAACACCAAGATTCAAACCCCAACTGATGTTAAAATTGTGGATTTAAGTCAAGATGAATTCCTAGACAAAGAATCCACAGTTCAGTTTCAAAAAGTCTTGGAGAACAATGAATTGACAGTCACACATGAGGAATCCCATGAGACTGAAAATCCAACTATTCCTGTTGAGCAAATTGAAAAAGCTCCTAATACCAGTTCAGATCAAGAAAACCTATGGTATCTAGAGTTTGATGGATCTGTTAATAAGCTAGGAGTAGGGGCAGGGGTTTGGATACACAATATGAAGGATGACCACGCTGAGGGACGTGCATATAGATTGAATTTCAGATGCACTAATAACATGGCCGAATATGAAGCCCTCCTCTTAGGGCTCAAAGTGATCAAAAGCCTAGGTGCAGCTCGAATATCAATTTTGGGAGATTCTGACCTCATCATTCAACAAATAAAGGGTAACTTCATTACAAATGATCTTAGGCTGAGATCATATAGAGATGCTGCAATGGAAATTCTCAACACCTTTTTTGAATCCCAATTGACAAGATTCCGAGGAATCAAAATCTGCATGCTCATAGTCTAGCAACCTTTGCAAGCACTTGCAAATTGCCATTTAAGCCCAATCACCGATTCACTGCTGAAATCAAACATAGACCTGTTGTACCAGATAATGTCAAAAACTGGCAGGTGTTTGAAAATGACACACAAATCAACAATTTCCTGACTTTGAAAGAGGAGTTCTCAAGCACAAAAATGGATAAGCAATCAAATAGACAAAATTGAAACACATATCTCTACTGAAACATCAAACCAAATTCTACATCCCACTAAGTTTACCAAAACAAATTTACAGGAACTTCATGAAAAAGAAGGTGAGGATGCAATTGCAGCAGAATGTGAAGTCATTGAGTTGAAGGATAATTTTCTACCTACATGCCTCACTCCTTTAGAGGACATTTTTGACTCAAGTGACATCTCTAGGAAACCTAAAATGCAGCCATTAAACGCAAAAATTGAGGACTATAATTTAGGAACTGTAGAAAATCCCAAAATGATAAAATTGTCCAAAGCTCTGCCTCCTGACCAAAAACTCAATTATATTGAACTATTCAAAGAATTTCAAGATGTCTTTGCATGGAGTTATGAGGACCTAAAGTCTTATGACACTGCAGTCATCCAACACACCATACCTCTCAAAGAAAACCAAAAACCTTTCAAACAGAAACTTAGGAGGGTCAACCCTGTTCTGCTCCCTTTGATTGAGAAAGAAGTTAAGAGAATGTATGAAGCTGGAATTATAGCTCCAATCAGATTTTCAGAATGGGTTTCAAATTTAGTGCCCACTAGAAAGAAGACAAGGGAGATTAGGTTGTGTGTTGATTTGAGAAATTTGAACAAAGTCTCTTTAAAGGATAATTACCCTTTACCCAAAATGGATCATATTCTGCAAAGGGTAGTGGGTGCTTCAAGGATATCACTGTTAGATGGATTCTCAGGCTTCAATCAAATCCTAATGCACCCGGATGACCAAGATAAAACTACTTTCACAACCCCTTAGGGGACATTCAAATATGTGAAAATTCCTTTTGGACTCAAGAATGCAGGAGCAACTTTTCAAAGAGCCATGGATATTTCTTTTGCTAAAGAGATCCATGACTTTTTAGTCATTTACCTAGATGACCTTACAGCTTTTTCCAAATCATATCAAGAACACCTAGATCATCTCAAGCAAGTATTCTAAATTTGCAGAAAATATGGTATATCACTAAATCCAAAGAAATCATTGTTTGGCCTAGAAGAAGGAAAATTATTGGGCCATATTATCTCTAAAGAAGGCATTAGAATTGATCCAGACAGAATACAGGCTATTCTGCAAGTCCCTCACCCTAGAAACATTAAAGAATTACAAGCCTTTTTGGGGAAGATCAACTTCCTAAGAAGATTCATACCAAATCTAGTTGAGCTAATAAGATTGTTGAACAACATGTTGAAAAAAGACTCCAAGGTTAAGTGGGAAATAGAAGCTAAGAAAGCCTTTGAAGAAATCAAAAAAGCTTTGACTCAAACACTAGTCCTCACAAGCCCCAATTTTGACAAGGACTTTATCATATTCTCATTTGCATCGGAACATACAATTGCTGCTGTTTTGCTTCAAAAAGATGACCAGGGATGTGAAAAGCCCATAGCCTTCTTTAGTAAAGCACTTAGAGATGCTCCACTCAAATATCAAATCATGGAGAAACATGCATATGCACTTGTAAAGGCCATCAAGGGCTTTAGAGTTTACATCTTTTACTCTCATGTGATTGCTTATGTGCCCAACACTGTTGTTAAAGACATCCTGACCCAAGAAGGAATTGAAGGCAAAAGGGGCAAATGGATAGCTACCATACTAGAATATGACATTGAAATTAAACCAACAAAACTGATAAAAGGACAAGGAATAGCTAAACTCATGACTGAAACCAACTTTCAAGCCCTTGACATAAATCAACTGGATAATGAGCATGAGATGGCGACTCCACAGATCAATCAAGCCTTTTTACAATCACCCTGGTATGCTGACATATCTTTTGTATTCTTAAACCTGCAAGCTCCTCCAGGATTATCCAGAACTAAGAAAATATTTTTGAAAATGAAAGCTTCCAAGTTCTGCATTTTATATCATGATCTCTTTTGGAAAAATCATGAAGGTGTTTTATTAAATTGTCTAATCAAGGAAGAAATTGACAAAGTACTTAAAGAATTTCATGCAGGGGATTGTGGTGGACATTTATATTGGAAATCAACTGCTGATAAAATCCTAAGGGCTAGATTTTATTGGCCCACCCTATTTGTTGATGTGAAAAAATATGTAACTTCTTGCCACAAATGCCAAATTTTTGAAGGCAAGAAAAAGTTGCTGCCTCTGCCCCTCAAGCCCATTTCCACTGAAAAACCATTTCAACAATGGGGTTTAGACTTCATTGGGAAAATCCACCCTTCATCCTCTGGCTAGCACAAATGGATTTTGACTGCTACAGACTATTTTACCAAGTGGATAGAGGCCATCCCTTGAAGGCAAGCCAATGACTCAGTAATCATGCAATTCCTTGAGACCAACACCTTGTCTAGGTTTGGCTGCCCGGAGAAAATTATTACAGACAATGTTGCTGCCTTTAAGTCTAAGAGAATGATTAATTTATGTCATAAATACCACATTATCTTGGGCCATTCTATAGCCTATTACCCTCAAGGTAATGGCCTAGCTGAATCCTCCAACAAGAGCTTGATCAACATCATTAAGAAAGTCTTGGAGGAGAATAAGAAAAATTGGCATAAAAAGCTTGTAAATGCACTATGGGTAGACAAATTGACCACTAAGATATCTATTGGGACCAGTCCCTATCAATTGGTTTATGGAATGGAGGCAATATTCCCTTCTTTTTTGGGAATCCCAGTGATAAAGTTGCTACAAGAGATACACGCAGAACCTAATGATATTCAAAGAAGGATCAATCAAACTATTCACTTGCAGCAGACAAGAGAGGAGGTCTATCACAGAGCTCAAGTTCTACAAGAAAAGCTTAAAAAGATATTTGATAAAAGAACCAAAGAAGAGGATTTCTTCATTGGGGATAAAGTTTTAAAGTGGGATTCCAGAAGAGAAGATAGGGGAAAACATGGAAAATTTGATTTCTTATGGAGAGGACCATTTATCATTTAGACTGTGCAAGGAAACAACACCTACTTTTTGAAAAGCCTGGATGGTACAGAGGCAGATGATGGACCAGTCAATGGTCGAATGTTGAAGCATTATTTTGAGCCACTTTGTTAAAGATAACAACACTTCAATTTGTACATAATATTGTTTACTTTCTGCAGTTTATCACAGCAATAGGATAGGGAATAGGTTACAACAAATTTTGAGGAAAAGGAAAGGAATTGTGTCACCTTTGGCTATTGCATTTTAAGCCTATCAGAAGAAGCTAAAGAAGTAGACTTGGGAGCTGTGTAAATGAGGAGAAATAATCAAACAGACTACCCAAAATAGAGCTGCAATTATTAGAATGAGTTCATGAGAAATACAGACATTGCAGAGGAACCATTTTGTAAACAACAAAGGAGAAATTTCAGAATACAGCAAGAATTGAATATAAGGCCATATGACCTACTGTTCTTGACTTTTCACTAGGAAAAGCCATTCCCAAGTGGAGCCGATGTTAGCTTCCTATACCAATAGGGTTCATTTTTCATGATCGACTAGAGAAGTGCCAAATATGTTCATTCTTTCCATGTTGCAAAGGTTCCATATTTTGTATAATTTCACTATGTACAGGTGGTTGACTCTTGCCACAGTTGATGAATAGCCAGACAGTCTAATCCTGGCTAGACCATGTTTGAA
This sequence comes from Pinus taeda, assembly GCA_000404065.3. Taxonomy (NCBI): domain Eukaryota; kingdom Viridiplantae; phylum Streptophyta; class Pinopsida; order Pinales; family Pinaceae; genus Pinus; species Pinus taeda. The sequence continues at coordinate 25,230 of APFE030134615.1, forward strand.
TTTACTTGTCTTAAGAATAGAGAATAAAGGTCTGTACAAACAGTTCAAGCTTGGCAGACAAGTAGTTAGGTAGAGAAGTAAAGGGTCTCAACAGCTTAATCTGAGCCCTGGAAGAGATAAGGGTAGACTTAGATAGGAGGGCAGGTAAAAGAAAAGAGAAGAATCAGGGTTTTCTAGTTCAAATGCACCCAATGAAAATGTAAAAAAAATGTTAGGTGTACTAGGCTGGGTAGGTAGTTTCGATGTTGTAGAAGCAGGCTTATGAGCAATTTGGTCCTATTGCAACATGTTTCATCTCATAAAAATCATAAGGTGCTATGGCAAGCTGGTTACAAAACAAATGGAGCATGACTAATTTCCCTCCTCATTTTTTCCAAGAACACTTACTAACATCACCCCAAGGACAATGAGATCTACTCACTGCCCTTAGTCCACTTCATTTCATGGAAAAAACTAAGTGAAATTGTGTTTTCACCTAGGCAAAACAAGCCACATTTCTTGTGTAAAGTGTTTTTATTCCATTTTGCCAAGTTTCCTGAACTTCATAACTTGGTATCCTTTCATTCCCCCCATGCCTAAGTTTTCACTCTATAAACATAGCCTTATCCATACATATCCATTCCACATAGTCATATTAACCTACCAACATTATTATATAGCTCCTATGTGAATATTTCCCCTCCCTTACTATGTAAAAATACATAAAATCCCTAAACATCAAAATATCCCGACCTTTGTCTAACTATAAGCTATACTTTAAATTTTTTGTTGGGAGTTATTGGTCCATCCGGGGCCAATAACAACCCTCCATGTGCCCCATCGGGACTTGTTTAGCTTCTGGCTAAATAAATAGCCGAACCCGCATATTATACCCCCAAACCCCATTTAACCAAAGTTTATAATATACCCCGCAAAACATTACAAACACGAAATATTATAGCGGGTCCCCCAGTGATAAGCCGTCGCCACCTCCATCACCCGATGACCGTACGATCATCACAGACAAATCCAATGGCTGTCGGCAATATCAGAAGCCCTTAAGTGTCGAACGATAGCGTCCGGGGGATGGGCGGTATTTCCACTGTACTGAGGACGCGTGCTAGGTGCTTGGCGTGTTCAGAGCCCCCTCCTCCAATGCCACTTCCCTCCAAAGGCGGAGTGGAGAATACCATTTACCACCCCACTGCCTCCCCGCTGACATCATGCCTACGTCATCTGCTGACGTCACCCTCGTTGTCGCCCGTCTGTCCGCCATGTCACGTTCATGTCATCTGCCCACATCAGTGCCGCATCCCCCGCCACGTCACCTGACATGTCATCTTCCGTACCCCGCTACACAACAAAATTATGTCATGCTGACGTCATCAGACAAAAGTGCACCAAAACCCGCCAAAGTAAAAAATTTGGTTAAAAAGAGGCGAAAATGTTATTTTCACTCATTTGTGTTTGTTTCCTCTACGCATCCTATGCATGCTAATTTACGTCCGAAACAACATTTTCACTATACAGTCTGCCACCCAGAAGTTTTTACTCCATAGCTCGACCCCTCGGCTCATCTCGTCACCTGCAAATCGACCATTCTGCCATTAAAATAGGTATTTACACCAATTTACTCCCGAACCCTGTTTTTCGTTGGTTTTCTCTGTAAAATTGCCTACAGAACCTAAAATTGGAAGAAAAAACACTGTGTTGCTTTAAAAAATACCCACCATAACCGATGTCTTGCCAAATTTTCACCATAAATCCGAACACTCAGCTAAATTTGAGCTCGTTCAGCATTGCAAATTCTCTAAGAAACCCTGAAAACTGCCTTTTTGCCCACTATTGTTGTCCATTTTGCCAAATAATCCCACAAGTTATGTCTCTCCATCTAATTTCTGTCCACTGAGCTAAATGCAAACCAACAAACCAATTTCACGGTGAAATTCCCAGAGAAAATCCATAGAGCTATTGTTTTGCCTGTTTTTCTTACACATAGCCAAAAAATTCCAATTTTAAAAGCAACAGAATTGAGCTATGGAAGGTATAGTAGCCTTGAATATCACTCCTCTCAATGCACCCCACAAGGAATTGGAACATCTGCCCCTAGCTGATAAAGACTATCTAATCCAAGACTTAGTAGGCTACCAAAACCATCTGCAAGCATTCTGTGAGCTCAGAAACAGTTACCTAAGCCAAAATGATGTTTATGACATATGGAAATCAAATCTACCCATATACTACCTCCCCTCTGTCAATATTTTCCCTGAGATAATTCACCTCTGCTATGAGAACTATGAGCCATCTCAAAGAGCAGTCAAAACTCCATCTGGAACTACCCTCTTTCATATAACTCCTGACTCCATAAATCAAATGCTAAACTTCAAACCAACTTAGCTTCAGTTTCCTTTTACTATGAAATTCTTGCTTGATGAAGGTCCCAAACTCTCCAGCTCAGAGATAACCCGAATTGCCCAAGTATTTATGAGAGCAGATCGCCAGCCTAAGGAGCCACCTCCTTTTCACTATACTTCTTTCAATGAAGTGGGTAGATTACTTGTTGATATGATATCTTTTGTTCTGGGGTTCAAGACAAGTGAACATATTGATGAAACTATATTGGTTTTAATGTCTATATTTACCCCAGGGCAGCCCCTTGCTGTCAAATACAACTATGCTAAATTCATTGCGAACAAGATACATGACCAATTGTTGAATCTAGATAGGGAGGGAGTCTTTAAGTATTCATCCTATATCTACCATCTGTTCTTATATTATCAACCAGATAGTTTCCAATTCCCCATTAGAAAATTGGACCCTAAAGGGGAAAAGAGGTCTGTGATTTTTTGGACCTTAATCTTTCATGAAGTCCACAACTCTCCCTACTCTTACTGTGAGTTTATTGATATGTTTGTATACCCAGTCTCTTCTCTCCTGATGAGAACTCCTGCTCCTAGACTGTCATATGATATGCAAAATATATTACAGCTCTCCAAAAACTATAAAATAGGTGATTGGTACTTTTACCAGAATCACACTGTTATCAGGATATATGGCTGTGAGTTGTGCCCCTACAGGTTGCCAAGATTTGTGCCAATGAGACTGTTTGCCTTGGAATATTTTAGGCAATTTATCAATTCAGATTTGACTCATTTCCATAGCACAAAGAAAAAGGCTCAGTTGAAACTGAGAGACCAATTAGGCCCCTATGTCATGAACAAAAAAGAGGGATGGAAGGATGCTGATGAAATATTGGGTCAAACACTAAGACTAAAGAGAAGCTTTTGGTGGGTACCCTATGACCCAAATAGCTTATCAATGCAAGAAGGATAAAATATAGGTTGGCACCCCATGAACATTGCAGCACCCTTGAAATATAACAATTTTCCAACCAAGATGAGTGGGTGGAGGGCACACTAGTTGAACAACTCACTGAGGAAGAGAAAATGGAACAAACTATGAAAAATATAGAAAAAGCTCTTGACTTAGATTCTTTTGGGCAGGTGTCATTCAAAATACCACAACAAACTGGGAAAGGCACATCAACTGCTACAACTTCACAACAAGCTGCCCAAGAGAGGACTACACCAACAGTAGGGATAGCAAATGGCAAGGAGATAGTAGTAACAGAGCAAGAAACAATGGCAGAAGAGCCAACTGCCTCAAAGGAACACAGTCAAGGGCAAGCCCAAAGAGGCAAAAGAAAAACTGGCCAAACTAGAGGTAAGCTATGACAAATCAAAGATAACAATGGCAGAAAAAACCAGAGAGGTAAAGGCCCTGGAGAACAAGGTGAAATCATTGGAAAAGGATCTCACCTTGCATAAACCTCTAGCAGACATAAAAATGGTTTTGTGGACCAAGATTGGCCAGTCTATTGCTGACCAATGGCAATCAATTCAAACAATCCATGAACAAATAGAATTGATAGAATGGGCCCAAGTGGAAATTCAAAGGGCCAAGGCATCATTGGGAAACATGCCTAAGCATGCCAATAGACTGATCCATTTTTTGAATACCCATACTAAAGAATAGCTAGCAGCTTTGGAGATCACGGACATAACAGGCACCATTTTGACAGTGAAAAAGGTGCTAACAATGAGGAATTTTGTACAGACTTTGGAAAGGAAGTGCCGAGAAATGCATATGGAGATTAATGCCTTCACAGAGAAGTTTACAGTCTTGTAGTAGAAGGGTCTACCCAGTTTACTAACCAACAATCAAAGACTGTTATCACATCAACAATATGCTCACAGGGTAAACACATATGTTAGAAATCAGATCACAGCATCATCAAGCACTTCAGAAGACACGGGACCTCCCTCCGGATAGAGTTTATATGACAAATTGGAAAATTTGTTTTATATTGAACATGAAATAAATCATCTTTTTGAAGTCAAGCCCAACTTCTACAGGTATAATGAGGTTGATGATACACTTGTAAAAATAAAAATACATCAGTTGCCAACAGACCAATGGTGGCAGAACATGCTGTATATTTTACCAAGGTAATTTGGATTTTTCTATTTATCTACATTTGGTCAAAAAAACAAGACACGTGGCATATATAATAAAGATGAAAACAATAGAGGAAGGAGGTCAAGCGAGGACTAGGATGCATTAAAGCGAAATCAAGAGCAGGTGAAAGGATCAGGACAGCAATGCAGGAATGCAAAGTAAAGAAATAGCCACCAGCCGACTTCTTGAATTAAAAAGTCAAAAATATCTTATCAGTTAAAGTAGCCAACATAGCAACAATTACTCCTACATTTATTTCTGCATTTATTCCCTTGTCAGAGTAGGTGAAGGAAGTTATTTCTTCATATCTTATCCACAAGATATTTTATAACTCTCTTTTGTATAAATACCTCCCCAAGGAATGTATTCAGGGTTGGTGATTTTCCTCTTTGGACCACGCTGTAGCTCTGAGGTTTTTTAATAAAAAGGTTGTTGAAGTGCACTGCTGCTGGACCCTCTGAATGTGGGTTTGATGTTCTGGGCTCTGCTACAGAATTCCTGTGTCTTTCTATAGATCAATAAGTTGTTCTAAACTGTGTTTTGTGTTTTCTGTGTTTACAAATTTCATATATCTTTCTTAATCTTAGTAACAGGGAAAAAGAATAGCCCAAAACTTGTTTAAATACACTTTGTGTTCAATCCCTGTTGTTATTTATGTTTTCTTCAGAATTAGGATAAACAGGAATTCTTAGATTCTTCTGTTTCTACTGATTCTTTCACTTTGAAAATTGCAAAGGAATTCTTTACTGCTCCTTGATAATATTCATGCACTTTCCCTCTGCCATCATGATGAAGGATTCTTGAATGCCCTTCACCCACTGGCTTACATTCCATCAATTTCTAGATTTCAATATTGTTCCAAAATTGATTATCTTTCTCTGTAGTATTTCCCTTTATCAGAGAAACACACTCAGCAATCCATCTTCATAGACTCCATTTTCCCAATGGAATAAACTGTTTCAGACTTGCATCCCAGCTCTGTTTAAAATCATCGTCCGAACAAACTTAAAACAAAGCCTGCACATCATAACTAGCATTAAATCTTTCAAAAACAAAATTGAATTATAAAGAGAGAGCCCTCTCTGGATGCAGTTTGGCTAGAAGTTGCATCTAAAAGATTGGTTAGTGGTTACGTCGGTCGTATTCCCTTTTCTCACAAGTTTTGGGCAACAACCTGAGTGATAACAGGTAGTACCTTCATGTCTGAGCCCAGGTCCAAGATGACCTGATCCATTTCATACTTGCCTATTTGCACAGTCAACCTCATCTCCCTTCCTATGCATAGTGCATGCTTCTCCGTTTTTGGACCACACACGGTTCTCTTGACCTCGCACACCTAGTGATAAGTTCCTGTAGCCATTTGATTGCCTTGTTTTCGTGCAACAGTTTCATGCATGTCTCCAGAAAGGTAGTGAGCATTGAAGGATCCATCCCTGGTTCTAGTTGATCCTTACTACTTGATGTGGAGGCCTTCGTGAAGCTCTTCTTAGCTTCCATGAATGTCTCCTTTGCACGTTCTAAATCAAACTTGAGTTCCTTTGGAGGAGCCTTGCAAATCGATGCACTTTCTTCTAGCTTCTTCCCTTTATCATCTCCCTTTGTCACCACTCCTGAGCATCATGTTTACATTTGGGTCTTCGTCGCATGGTTCAATCCTCATCATCTATAAATTCTGGGTCGGAGGGGGTTGGAGTACCCCCTTTTTGTGCATATTTGCTATTAGAGAAGGACAATCTTCTACCTCATGATCAAACTGATTATATTACCAACATGGTATCCTAGTTGGGTTTGTACAATTGCGGGCATATGCCCTGGCCCCTCGCAATTGTAACAAATTATTTGTCTGAGACCCCTTCATGGTCCCCCTCGACCCTGATCGCACCCTTGGAACCCAGCGCGTGCCATCCCTAAAATTGGGTCAACGGCTTATGTTTCAGCCTGCACTCTATAGGCAGGAGTCCGATCCATCATTAGTTCATAGCTTCGGCAGGTGTGTTCATCATGGTCTACCGACCTGTAGAAATTACAAAACAACTACTAGGATGTCTGTGTATACTTCTACAACAAATGATAATTATCCGTGGTATGTTTTCCTCCTATCTGGCAGATCGTGCACCATAATGCAGACGCTATGCTTGACCCCACCTATGCCTCCGGTCTTAATGGCATTGGCCCTCCTCCTGCCAAGTAGTTTGCGAACACTGGATAGTGATCTTTGTCATGGCCTTGGCCTTTGCATTTTATGCACCATACTTCCTCGCACACCTCTAGCCGAGGTGCCCTATCCTGTTTCAAACTTTGCATTTCTAAACATAGATTTTGTAGCTATGTGTGGATCTATTGGACTCCCAATCTAGGGTCTTGCATAGGGGTCTCATGCAACCTCATTTCCATCTCCAATTCTTCGGCCTGGGTAGAAAGTTTTTGTTGTGACAGCATTGTTCTTAAGTGTGGCGCAAGTGAGGCCACAAACCATGCATGATGCTGTGCATCCGTTAATGTTATATTGGCTTCGCATATTGTACTCTTCATCCTTTGTTCCAAATCCCAGGGGGTCTCACCCGGGAGCACCATGATCTCTTTAACCCCGATGATTGATTGCGTCTCTGACTTTGGCCTGCTAAACTCCCTGCTTAACGCAATCTAGATTTCTACAATTCCTGCGTTCGAGTGGTCATTGGAATTCTTGATATACCATGTTAATTCGTGATCCTACAGCGCGCTCACCAGTGTAGCCTTTTTAATATTATCATCTATGACACCCTGTGCTTCCCATACTGCTCTTACCACGAAACAGATTTGGTTCAGGTCTTCATTTACTACTCCTCTAAACACCGGTATTTTGATCACACTTGCCATACTAAACTGCAGAGGTGGTGGAGGTGGAGAGGGTGGAGATGGAGGTGAGGGGGGTGAAGCGGGTAGTGGTGTGGGTAGAGGTGGTAACCACAGAATTCGTTGCCTTATAAAACTGACCGCGCTTCTTGGAGAAACCTTCGCGATCTCTTCCTCGCTCTCCCACGAGGGGGAAATGAAGGGACTGATTTCTAATTCTTCACTACTTCCACTTCTGTAGATCTTTCCACTCCGCGTAGTCCCAAACATTAATTTATTCACATAACCCGGTTTTCACACAATAGCATCTTAATCCAAGTGTTCAAGGATTTACTGTACTTACCTCGTGGTCCCTTGAGAAAACATCGCTCTGCCTCACTGTAGTTGATGTTCATGTCTACTGCAAACTCAGAGATAAATCCTCCTATTATCCGGTTGAGCCAGTGGTCCACAACTCGCGCTATCATTTCTTCTGAGGCTTCTAGTCTGTGCACTGGTTCCGGAGTCCACACTATTGGTTTGTCGAGCCTACACCTTCGTTGGTTGTCTACTAACTTTGCATTCCACTCATGTAACTCAGATGGAAAAGATGCAAAGAAAATTTCATGGATTTCAGTGTACAAGTAGCAATCCAACCACTGCTCAGATACTTGCAGATTTCTGTTTTCCTGCAATGTGGACTCGTGAATCTTCTTGTCCAACCACTCTTCAATTTCTTTCTTTGTAGGGTTCTAGTGGCACGACATCAGACATCCTTTATGTAGATCTCAGTCCTAGAAATGAAACCATTTTTTGGCTTAGCGGGGCCTGACCTATGTTCAGAGGTGATTTAGCCAAGCAAATCCCGGTACTATTGGCCCCTTCGGAAATATGTTCATGGAGCGCGGACTAAGGTGTCACCTGAATTAGTATGGGAGGGTGATAGAACTAGGTTTGCACACCCTTGGGATGTGTGATGGGCTTCTGGAGGTCCATGGTTTGACCTATTGTTGCGTGCACTTGCGATCCCTTCGCGACCTATGGTGCGGCTTCTATGCAACCCTGCTTGGGGCGCGACCCATACAATACCCAAAATCCTTGCTTATTAACTGAGTACTTAACTTATGTGTGCAAGATTTATGGTTATTACAACATATCCAAAATTTATATCAGTGTGCACGATACATAAATGAACATAAACATAAAGAAGACAAGCACAATAATTACATAGAGTTAGGAATCAACTTCTCTTTATTAGCTTTATGTCTCGATTACAGAGTCAACTCCACCTTGTGCACTCAGCTGCAGGGGTCCACGCACTCAGCTGCGGACTCTACTAGGCCTCTGCGCACTCGGTTGCAGAGCCTCTTTCTACTACTACAACCTAAGACACTTAGACTTCTACTCTAAGCTTGAACCATTCCCTCGCTACTCATCCTATCATCGACTGGCTTTACAACTTAGAGCCTTGCTCTATTTATACAATCCCATGGTCCTCGAACCATGGGTAGGTTGACTTTAAACTAATTTACAATACACTGCTTAGGGCAGACATCCCTGTGACTCAATTGTACACTTCATGCTCTGTGCTCAAAATTCATGGAGTTCTACACCATCTTTGACCAAAACATGGGCTTTCAGCCCCAAAACCTGCTGCGGGGGATTCCATGCCCAACAAGACCATTGCAACGTGGGCCTGCCCATGCGCTCCCATGTCTGCTTTGGTAGGACATTCACATCCGATCCTAGATCGAAAATCACTTGATCCATTTCATATTCTCCACTTTGCACATTCAATCTCATCTCCCTTCCTGTTCGCGTTGTGTGTTTCTTGAGCTTCTGGACTATGCGCGGTTCCCCTTATCCAGCACATTTAGTGATGAGTTCTTGCAGCCCTTTCAGTGCTTTGCTGTCACGCAACAGCTTCATGCATGTCTCTAGAAAGGTAGTGACCATCGATGGGTCCATCTCCAGTTATAGTTTGTCTTTACTACCTGAGGTGGAGGCCTCCATGAAGCTCTTCTTAGCTTCCATGAATGTCTCCTTTGCACGCTCCAAATCAAACTCTGGTTCCTTTGTTGGAGCCTTGCAAACCTAGGAACTTTCTTCGGGCTACTTTCCCTTGTCATCTCCTGTCGTGATACCGCTTTGGAGAATGATGCTTACATTCAAGTCCTCCTCACAAGGCTTAGACCTCATCATTTGTAGGTTCTAAGTTGGGGAGGCTGGAGTGTTCCTTTATCGCGCAACCTAGCTATCAATGTGGGGTAGTCCTCCATCTCATGATCAAACGGGGTACAATATAAACATGATTCTCTCGTCGGATTTGTACAATTGTAGGCATAATTCCTTGGCCCTCCACAATTATAAAAAATTAGTTGTCCGCGACCCCTTCCTAGTCCCATTCTACCTCAACCTCGTCCGCGCCCTTGAAATCTAGTGTGCACCATCCATTCATTTTGATCAAGGGCTCGTGTTTCAGTCTAAACTCTGTAGGTAGGAGTCTGATCCATCATTAGTTCGTAACTTCTACAGGTACACTCATCATGGCCTACTGACTTGCAGAAATTACAAAACAACTGTTGGGATGTCTGTGTATACTTCTGTAATAGGTGGAAGTTATCTGTAGAATGCTTCCCTCCTATCTAGAAAATCGTGCACCAAAATGTAGGCATCGCACTCGGTCCTACTTGTGCCTCTGGTCTCAATGGCATCGACCCTTCTCCCACTAGGTAGTTCACGAAGACTAGACAATGGTCCTTGTCATGTCCCTAGCCTTTGCACTTTATGCACCATACCTCCTCGTGCGCCTATGGGTGAGTTGTCCTATCCTATTTCAAACTCTGCATCTCCAGACACAATTTTTTCAATTGCGCTTGGATTTGTTGGACTCCCAGGCTAGGATCTTGTATTCGGGTCTCGTGCAGTCTCATTGGAATCTCCAAAACTTCGGCTTGAGTGGATAGCTTCTTCTATGATAGCGCGGTCCTTAGATGCGGTGTTAGTGATGTTACAAACCATGCGCGGTGCTACCCATCTATTAAGGTCAGATTGGCTTCACGAATCATACCCTTCAGTCTCTGATCCATCTCCCAGGGGGTCTCTCCTGGAAGCATCGCAATTTCCTTAAACCCGATAATCGACTGTGTCTTTGATTTTGGTCTACTAAATTCCCTGTTTAGAGCAGCTTAGATATCCACAATCCTGCGTTTGGATGGTCATTGGAATGCTTGATGTACCACATCACTGCGCCATCCTGCAAGGTTCTAACCAGTGTTGCCTTCTTGATATTATCATCTGTGACTCCTTGCGCTTCCCATACATCCTTTACCATGAACCGAAATTGGTTCGGATATTCATTCTCTATTCCTTTGAATACCGGCAACTTTATTGCACTCGCCATTTTGAACTGTGGTGGTGGCAGAGGTGGTGTGGGCAGAGATGGGGGTGAAGATTGTGAAACTGGTGGTGGTGTAGGTGGGGGTGGTATGCGCGGAATTCATTTCCTTATTAGACTGATCACACTCCTTGGTGAAACTTTCACGAGCTCTTCCTCGCTTTCTCATCGAGGTGAAATCAAGGGGCTCATTTCTATCTCTGTGCTACCTTCATTTCTATAGATCCCCCCACTTTGCGTAGCCCCAAACATTAATTGATTCGCATAATCCGATTTTCACATAGTAGCATCTTAATCCAAGTGTTAAGAGATTGAACATACTTACCTTGTGGTCCTTTGAGGAAGCATCATTCCACCTCGCTGTAGTTGACTGAAGTGTCTACAACGAACTTGGTGATAAACCCTCCTATAATTTGGTTAAGCCAATGGTCCACAATGTACACGATCTTATCTTCTGAGGCTTCTATTCTATGCACAAACTCTGGAGTCCACATAATAGGTTTGTCGAGCCTACACCTTCCCTGACTATCTGCTAGCTTCGCGATCCATTCGTACAACTTAGAGGGGAAGAATGCGAAGAAAATTTCATGGATTTCCGTATACAAGCAGTGCTCTAACCATTGTTTCGTTGATACTTGCAAATTCCCGTTTTCCTACGTTGTGAACTCGTGAATTTTTTTGTCCAACCACCCTTCAATTTATTTCTTTGTCAGATTCTAGTGACACAACATCAGACATCTCTTATGCAGATATCAGTCCCGAAAAAGGAACCATGTGTTGGCTTGTTGGGGCCTGACCGAGGTTCAAAGGTGATTTAGCCAAACAAATCTCAGTATTACTGGCCCTTTCGGCAACAGTCTGTGGAGTGCAGACTGAGGTCTCACCTGAAGTAGTATGGGAGGGTGCTAGAACCAAGTTTTTGCACCCTAGAGATGTTTGATGAGTTCAAGTGATCCATGGTTCGACCCTGCACACATGTTGCTACGCACACTTACCCGTACCTCGCAGCTTGAGATGTTACCTTTGCACAACCCTACTTGAGGGCTGAATGTTGTTATTACCCAAGTCCTTACTGTATTCCATTGTTTGTTTATTAACTTAGCTTATTTGCATGCGTAAAGTATACTTAGCAATATAAATCATTCATACAAGTGCGTGTAGTAAATAAATAGTATAAATGAAATTCATATCAAACAGGTAACAACCCAAGAAAATATACATGGACTTAAGATAAAACTTCTCTTTATTATTATCTTCCTTCGGTTACAGACTTGACTCCGCCCCGCGCACTCAGCTGCAGGGGTTTGTGCACTCAGCTGCGGACTACTAGGCCTTTGCGCACTCAGCTGCAGAGCCTTCTCCTACTCTACAACCCAAGGCACACTTAGACACTTAGATTCTTGCTCTTTGCTTCTACTTTCTCCGTTATTTTTACACTTAGAGCCTCACTCTATTTATACAACCCCATGGTTCGCGAACCATGGGTAGGCTGACATTACATTACAAGACTAGAGTGGACAACCCTATGACTCTATCATACATTTCACGCTCCGCGCCCATAATTCACAGAGTCTTTACAACAATATTGGGTCAAAACTTGGGCTTTGAGCCCCAAAACATGCCTCGGGGGGATTCCATGCCCAACATTCCCTAATCCCCCTAAGAAGGACTAGCTTAAGTGATTTAGGATCAAGGGTGCACCTGGCCCTTTTTTAGCTGAGTTGGAATCTTTCCTCATAATCTTCTAAATATTCGTCATGTCCCAAAGTCATTCTAAAAATTTCCTCTTTGGTGCATTTGGACCTACAGTAGTCCCTATACTTATTGTTGAAGGATTGTTGCATATGAGCCTAAGTTGTGATATTGTCCCTAGGTAAACTCATGAACCAACACAAGGCTACATCTTTGAGAGTGGATGGGAACAATTTCAACTTCTGATCATTAGAGGTGTAATCATGCGTTCTGCATATGACATCAAACTCGAAAAAAAAGGTATCTGGGTCTTTTGAGGTCAGGACATGGAAGTGAGAAAGAGTAGGTGAGCTTATGTTTTTCATCCTAGCATCCCCATTAGTTTCTCTAATGGGAAAAGCACCCTCATCTTTATTCTCAACTCCTTCTCTGTCTATAATCCCATTTCTATTTTAAACCATGGTTTAAGTTGGTGGAATGGTATCTTCTTCTTCCCCGATAGGTTCTTCAAAAATATCTGGTTGTTCGCCTAATGGGTCCTCTAGCTCATAGCCATCAAAAAAGAGGGAAGGCTGGTTGTTTAATGTGGTGGGAATATTTGGCAAAATCTTTCCTAAGTTGTCTCTACTCCTACGAGGCATGAAAGGAGTTTGTTTTTTTTAGGGTTTTTATTTCTTTTGAACTTCTTGTCGAATAGAAAGAAAATAAAACCAAATTGCAACTACTTACTGAATGGAACTATTTGTAGAATGGAAAGACAAAAAAACCAAATTTCAACTACTTGTTGAATGTAACTTTTTTCATAATGGAAAGAAAGAAAAACCAAATTGCAACTGTCTACTGAATGGAACTATTTGCAGAGTGAGAAGGAAATAAGGAAAGAGAGAAAGAAAGAAGAAATCACATCTACTCAGACACCTCCCCAGAACCGACGCCAAAAAGTGATGAGCACCAATATTGCAGAAAGAATGCTACAACTCCTCGGGGCTACCAACTTGACTTCATTAACCCGGGCTTCGTATAAACTTGGAGGTGACAGTGTTGTATACACAAATAGATGTAATGGTGTACTCTTGTCACTATTCAACTTGGGCGATAGACCACTAGGGTTTCTCAACCTAGTCTTCTATTGACTAGAAGAAATATGACTACTAGCTGGAGAAGGGAAAATTATCATAAATGAAAGAAAAGTAATGCCACCTATTTTAAGGAATGAAAGACTAAATTGGAAGATATTTGTAAAGTGACATGAAATCCTCTATCTACTCATTGACACATTTTGCCTGCAAAAGAAACCTAGCTTAACCCTATTTATCACATGTGATTATTTAAACTAACTAAGCATGGAATCTGATCTAGAGAGTATTATAACTACTGCATGCATATGCTAATTAAGAAATAAAAAAACTCTTTTTCCTTATTTTTTCATTTTATGAATGTAAATGCTAATCTTCACTTGTTCTTTAGCAGGGGAGACAGGTATGGAGGATGAGGGTTAGAATGGTATTAATGGTATGGAGGTCAATTAGAGGCCTAATCCCAACTTCAATGATGATTTTGATAAGTTCAGGCTCAAAACAAGCTCCTACAAGATTTCATATAGGAAAACTACAAGATGTCCTAGTTCTCCTACAGGATCCCCTGTTTTACCATAGGAAATAAGACAAAATCTTAGGAAGTGGTTTAGAAGGTGGAATGGAGTGTGGGAAAGGTAAATAATGGGAGAATAAGGTCTGGAGGGGGTGAACACTATCCATGGCTCAATCAAGTGCTTCAATATGGTTGGATTTGCTCAATGGAAATGACAATTTTTCCTTATAAAACAAGAATTTGGACTGATTCGGTTTTAGTGGATTTTGGAAACATGGGTGGATAAGGATTGGATGGGGAAAATTAGATGAGGTCTCCCCATAATGTAGAAGCTCCTACGACAACATACATTCTTTTCTGCATCTATGCATAAATTCATCTATACATGGGAAATATTTATTAAATGGAAGAACACAGAGTTATTACCATCTAATGGCTAAGTTCATGAATGGAAGTACTTTGAAACCAATGCAAAACTTAAGAGATCAAAAATGAAAATTGCAACTCATCGTAATAAACTTAAAGACAATGACCTACTCATTAAGAAACCCTAGATTATGCAGCAAAGTAAGAAATATGTTTTTGGGTTGCGTGAAAGTGTCCCTCAATTCATGATCCCAAAAGAGAGAGATGAGGTGAAAACCGCTATCACCAGCTTTTCTAAAATGTCTTTTGTCACTATGGTACCACTTTTCTATCTATCCACAAATGGAAGAAAACTAATTAATCATACCAATACTTCCAAACTATCAACACCAAAATTAGTTCAACAACTAACTATGAATGGAATCTAAGCATACATATACAAAAAGAGGAACCTCTGCTGCTAGGGTTGGGCCCTAACCTAGGAGTTCAACCCTCTGAGTCAAATCAATGCTGGATCAAGGGAATGCTTCTCATTTTCATTAAAATATAAAAAATACACAAGAGTGATCAGTCACAATGTCTCAACTTGAAAATGCCTCTTGGCTACAATAAACAAAAGTCGAATTTTAATGAGGCTCTAGGCCTTCTTATTTATACAACTTAAGTTACCAACAACTTCCTTAAATTTAGGGAGCCTTGGCTCCCAAAATCGAGATCAACTGGTCTTCAACTACCACTGGCTTGGATGCCAATGATCTTAATGGCTTGACCGCTTGCAACACTGAATTGATGAGATTTGATGGAGGAATCTTTGAGTGAGTGAGAAGTTAAGGAGGGAGATCCCATCTCCTAAAATCCCTCTTTCTTGTCTCCTTCACATTCCTACACTTTAATTAGCGAAAGTTTACTCCAAAACCTGCAATAAATGCACATTAGACCACAATACATGACATCCCATCTTTACCCTTCTCATTAAGCAAAATATAACAAAACATATAAAGAATTATGAGAAAAATTGATTTTAGTAAGCTAGAGGGTTGCATTAAGGTCTATATAATTTACCCATTGATGAGCCTCATCAATATATATATATATAATATATATATATATATATAATATAATATATATATATATTATATATATAATATAATATAATAATTATAATATATATTATATATATATAATATAAATATATATAATATAATATAATATATATATAATAAATATATAATATATATATTAATGCATGATATTCAAATCAGGAAGGAAGAGATAACCTCAAATCTTGATGTAGTTTTACTGAAGAACTCAATGTAATAGAGCGGAAGACCCCTTTTCTAGTTCCTAGATCAAAACTTGCATATAAACAAGACGTAGAGTAATACTACAACATATAAAATCTGATAGTCAAATAATCTAAAGATTTTAAAATGACATGCATCTAAGCTACTCATAAAAGAATGGTACTAAATCAATATGTAAGCAATCACGACATTGTCACCATCGAGTAGACAACACAACAACAGGTTTGTATTATTAATTAGGAAAGAATTATTACAACCATGTAGTGAATCAAGATTCCCTTTACCCTCCAACTCCTTTCTCTCTCTCTCTCTTCTTGACCTCTTGGTAGTAAAGAAACTATCTCACACAAAGTGTCAACAATTAGTTGACAATCCTTTGACCTCTTTCACAATGCCCAAGCCTCCAATATATAGATGATTAGAGGCTTATCCTTGCCAACTCTCCCATGAGTTACCTTTGGAAAAATATAGGATGTTTCCTTGCTTTATTTCTCTTTCCCCTTCCATTAGACTCCATTAGAAATGAAAATATCTTTAGACAGGTTGAAGGTGGATGTTTCCTACTTTTCGGGCTAACATTTGAGTAAAAAGTGGGATATTAGTTAGTCAACCCGCTCTTTTGACCTCCGGAATCTCACAAAACTTGGTTAACACTGTCCCTTAGGAAACAGAGTGAGTTACCCTAGGGACTAACGCCCCTGGCTCATGCATGGGGAGTGTTCTAACTCCTCTTGCTAGTTCTTGGGGGGCGTTACCTTGGAAAATAAGCCTGTGAACTAGGTCATGTCTTCAGCCAAACTGTCTCTCTCCTCTGAGCTGATGAGGATGTCATTTTCCTATATAACAGATGCCCCCTAAAGTGTGAGGTCAAAGACAAAGATGATGGCCGAAATACTTTAGAATTTTGTTGGAAAAGAGAGAGAGAGTATCGAAGCTTCAGGATTACGGGAAACCTGATACGACCACATATGTTAAAAATCTAAAATCATGTCCTAAGTCAGGAATTTTCATGATCAGTAGCTCCGTCAGAGTGATTTATCCAAAAATGAGGTATGACAATCATGTCCATTGACAAGCATATTGTGGAACTGTGTCATAATATGATCATCTTGACGAGTTGTCTCTGAAAACAATATACACAACTTGGGAGAGGAAACAAGGCTGAGTGATGTAAGCCTCTACCCAAGGTCTTGATCATCGCTTTATCTTAAGAGCATATTTCGACACATGAATAAAGGCATTGAGGTCGAACATGTGCAAAATTGTTTTATTACTAGTCAATAATGAAAATTGTTAATAGACGTGAGGATGGCCACTGATAATGATGATGGTCTCCAAGATGCACAGTACAATCTAACGAGTGTGAATAATGATGAAAATCCCAAATTAAACAAAAGGTAACCTTCCACTAATCACTGCAAGTTCGAGGGTATTGATATGGTTCTTGATTTTCTTCCTAGATAGAGTGTTGAAGTCTATAGGAAGAGACCTGTCAAAAGGTAGGAATAATGTGTCCTACATCAGTCGACACGAAATGGGACATGAATGATTGTTTTTGAAGATAAATTTTGAGCAATGGGTCAAACATATGGAGGGCATGATATAAGTGTATGAGTGACGGTTGATATAGGAAGCAGAGGATAAAGGAATCCCTTGAACAATAGAAGGCATGGCACAAAGGTTTGCCAGGCAGCTTTAGACTCATGAACACCAAAGAGTGTTAGGATACAAGGATGCAGGAACATCATATTATATAGGCTAAACTCATAGGATAGAAAGGTTCATCTAAGAGGCTCACAAAAAGGAGGTTTTTCTGAGGGAGTGCCATGTTCAAGGGAACGACTGTTGCCAAAAAATATTTCCGCATACAGACATAGAGAATTTGTGTTGTCCAATTTTTCCCCATCTGATTAAGTTTAATGAGTCTAGACAGGTAAAATCGGTGGTCTTTTCATATTTAGATAATCTGAAAAGATCATAAAGAGTAACTCGAGGGGGGTCCCTTTGTCATAGTTGATAATCGGGTGCGACAACAGTTTAATAGTATACCCGACATAGTTCCTCTTCTGTAAGTTAGTCAATTGAGTCTAGATAAAGTGATAAACCTATGCTCAATAGACGTTTACCTCATTTTGTTACGAGTATGAGGGGACGAAGTAAACTCGATATTCTTTGTGAAATTTTAATGAGTCATGAGAAGACATATTCAATAGATCTTAATCAAATTTTAACGAGTCAAATGAAGAAAACTTGATATATCTTTTTTAGCTTAATGAGCGAGGAAAAATAGATAAAAGAAATGCTCATGGCTTCTTCATAGATTTAACGAGCCTGAAGAAGGGAAAAACTCAGGGATTTTTTAACTTAAGAGCGAGAAAAGGTCCCAAAAAAGATAGTGCCCATATCGTCATCATAGGAGTTTTACGAGCCCGAAGATGATAAATCAGGGATTTTTCAATTTAAAGAGTGAGAAAAGATCCCATAAAAGAAAGTTCTCATATTGAGTCAAACATGGTCGATTTTGCAATTCAACATTAAAATCTTCATCAGACATAAGTAATGTTGACAACATATCAAAATGGCGTATGATAAACGACATAGGAATGGAAAACTCCAATTTCAATATCTAGCTAAGGTGAGTCATACCTCCATAGTGACTATAAGGAGGGTTAAAATCCTTCATTTTCACCATTTGAGTTATGTGAGAGTGTTTTGGAGTGAAAAAGGAGAAGATATTCCCCGAGATATTGCGAACAACCCAAGAAACAATTCAATATGCCATCTATTCCAGGTAGATGGTTTAACCCTCATCTTGCATTCTATTACTTTTTTCAACTATTTTTGGGGTGAAATTTCAGTTTATGAACAAGCCCTAGTTAGCTTACTACACTTAACACGTCATCCCAAGGTAGGGGGAACATTAAATTCCCTTCTTGTTCTTCAGGGGTGTGTTAGCATGCCCTATGGGCCTTGGGGAGTAATGTTAGGTTGCTTAGGTGCAATTTAAAACCCCCAAGATTGATTTCCTAGGGTTTTCAGCAGTAAAATGATTGATTTAAGGGTGTTTTGATGCAAGTTTTGAACCATCAACATGAATCATTCGAGGGAAAGAGATCACGATAATGAATCACTACAAATTGTTAATGATCTAGCATGCTTACCTTCTTGCGTAAATGAGGTTTCATGAAGTATGCCAGACTTGACCTAATGAAGGGTCAGGAAGAACTCCTCAACTAGATTATGTAACGATGGGATGAACAAGGTGTGTTCAGGATCGGGGATCATGAGCTTGTGATTGGAAGACATGATATTTACTTTATTATAGGTTTATCGTGCTGAGGTGCATGAGTAAACTTGACTGGTGGCAGAGAAGATCCACGAACCACCCTTGAGTTGGTTCGGACTCACTGTAGGACAAGAAATGGATTAGTTTGTAACAGGGTCCCCATCGAGCAGATCAAGACTAGGCCTATGAGGGCCATTCTTTGGATGATCGTGCACGTGGCGAGGTCCAAGAGCCAACATGTAGAGGTAAAAGCTCAAATGTTAGCAACCATTCACTGTTTGCAGCCCTAAATATTCAACTGGTGTGAGGAGTTCTTTGCCAGGTGAAAGCAGAATCAACAACTTGCAAGACTCAGGCCCAAAAAGAGTTTGGGTATGGTACTCTTTTTGTATCCATTTTTTTAAGAGAGTGCCCATGCTGAGGCCTCACATGAGTCTAGGTCTAGCTAATCCCAGGGAGCCAAGGTAGGAGCGATGGGCTTTCCTAGCACCTCAGACTGGAGGGGGGCCAATTAGACACTTCTTTGAAGATGATTTCTTCGAGTGGCTCTGTTGGGTCCCTATAATACTAGTGATTACCCCATTACTATTGTAGTTATACCCATTATTAATATTTTTACGCCCCTATTGTCCCCATATTGTTATTACTGTGCCCCATAAAATCCCTCTATTATTATTTTTGTGGCTTTATATTATTATTGTTAGGTTGGCTGGGTTATATTGTGACTCCTTAGACTCCTATATATAGAAAGGATGTTTT
>APFE030134615.1:50129-61169 GCA_000404065.3 Pinus taeda
TTTATGTAATGTAAAGGAGGTTGCCCCCTCGAAGAGGCTGAATTCTAAGGCGTTGATCTATCTTTTCTATATTTTCTTGAGCTGGTTTCATAATAGGCTTAGTGGCCAAATTCTCATGATCGATGATTATGCATATGTAGGCATGGATTACACAGGATATCCATAGCTAATTTTTCCACCTGACACTCAATGAGGGCCACAATGTAAGAGGATTTGGTTAGAGTACAAAAAGTATTTTTAACTTTTGAAATTTATGTAATGTTTTTTTATTATGGGTGAATAAGTACTGACATGAAGCATTTTAATTGTGGCACCAGTAAGTCTTGCAGGCATGCCCCACCATGCTAGGTGGGGTGATGAACTACATGTGGCTAGAGCAGGTGCGACAACCGCCGAAGAGGGAGATGACACAGAAAGTATCTGTGATGTTTCTAGGAACCTTGAGTTTGAGCATGGGTGTGTTTCCTCTTCCCATGAGGGAGATATCGGCTTATATGTAGTGACACATGCTAGGTGTGCTTGAGCAATTTTTGGTTCCTCTTAGGAGGTTGGCTAGATTTGTTCTGAGTTATCATGAGCAATAGGCTTAGCAGTAGTATGGTATAGCCAACGAGTGTCATAACGCGACTTAGTAAAGCAATTTTTTACTTACAAAAACCCAAGTTTTGGGAATTTTTGATGTAAAAAGACTGGACTCAATATATATATATATACACACACACACACACACAAACACACACACAAATGTTTTGGCGATTTATGATGTAAATGTGTTGTTTTTATTTTTTTGTAAAATTTTACGTTCATGCATGTATCTATAATGAATGGGACAAATGTCAATCTAATACATAATTTACTAATGAGTCATCTACTGCATTAAATTATCAAGGAATGTGTTCATATGTAATAAACTCAAATTGATGTTCGAAGAGTCATACCCTTAAATAATGACATAACAAGATTGGATTGTGAATGTGATAATGATTTGTAAATTTCATAATTACTAGCTGAGAGTCTAACCTGACCACTAGATTGGAGATGTCCTAAGATGATGCTTTAGTAAGAAGTGCAATTACAGACATATAATCAGAAATATTGTTGGTGGCAGTACCAAGAAAAACTCCCTAGAAACTAAGTAGTTCCGACTCAGGTGTGTAAATGACCCAAGCATCTGATGTAATGTGCCATGTGTGACGACTCACACCATCGACGTATCCTACATATGGTAAGGGTAATGAAGACTCTATGCAACAAGAGACATACATGAGACATATACTCATAAAAAGCCAAAATATCCAGTCACAACAAAAGAAGCAAAACTTATAAATACATAAAATTACAAATAAAATGCCCCAGTGCAATACTAGGCATAATACTTTTTCTGATAGAGCCCATTTCGGGGCTCTGCGAGTAGGATTCCATCATAGTCTTGAAGTTCAAAGGAACCTTTTGAGAGGACCTTGGTAACAATATATGGACTGATTCACAATGGTTGAAGTGTACTTGCCCCCAAGAGGTTGTGTTTTTTTATCATAAAGTAGAACAAGATCACCTTCTTGGTAACAACAAGGCTTGACATTTTTGTCATATTGAGCCTTGACTCAACAATTGTGGGCTTTGAGAGACATCATGGCATCTTGATGAGTCTCATCCAGTTAATTGAGGGATAGCAAGAATTCTTCTTCAGTGGTGGTGCCGAGCAATAGTTCAACAACTAGTTTTAGTGAGAGAATCTTACACTTGATAGGTAGCATTGCTTCTAGGCCATAAGAAAGTTGGAATGGTGTAAAGCCTGTAGCAGTTTTGACTGAGGTGATATGCCCAAAACGCATCATATAACATGCAGTGCCAGTGGGTTTTGTGATTGCCTACTAACTTATGGATCATGGTTTTTAGGACATTGCTAACGTCTTCCACTTGTCCATTAGCTTGGGGGTAGTAGGAGGAAGAATGTTCTTGCCTCAAACCTAGCAACAATATTAAGTCAAACATCATGTGGTTCTGAAAGTGAGAACCATAGTCTGTAATGATTGTGCAGGGCATGTTGAAACGATAGATCACCTGATTAAATAAGAATAACGCCGCAATTTCTCCATCAACCCAAAAAGTGGGAATGGCTTCTGCCCATTTCGTAAAGTAATGCACATCGAAAATAATGTAGTTGTGTCCATCAGAGGAAGCAGGGTTCCATGTGACAAAGTCGATGCCCCATTTAGCAAAGGTGCCAATGGAGATAATTGGGTGTAGGGGGGTCTAGGGTGTGAACATTTTCTTGGTAAATATTTGTCAAGGATGACACTATTGGACTGCCTTAATACAATCTTTAAACAAGGTCGACCAGTAGTATACTGCGCGTAGCATTTTCTTGGTGATATCTATGCCATAAAGATGACTTCTACATGCCCCAGCATGGCAGTCATTTAAAACATGTTCCACCTCTTCATGAGTGAGATAACGTAGAAGAACTATATCAATGCCATAGTGATATAAAGTATCATTCAACACTAAGTAGTGCCGAGATTGGTGGTGGATGTGACGACAGTCACCTGATGGTAGATCAGGGTGGAATTGTTGCACTTGGAGGTAGAGAAGAATTTATCCATACCAAGGGTCAGTTGAGTCGATCAAATAGAAAAATTCATTTAGGAGAGGATCATGGGATTTTAATTTGGATCGACTATGGGAAGATTTGACAATAATTTTGTGAAGAGTAAGGATTTGTTTGCCTTGGAAGTGGCAAAAACCAAATCAAATTGCTGGAGGATAAAAATCCATTTGGAATATTTTCCTCCGATGACTTGACAAGACAAAATGTGTCTCATGGGATTGTCCAAGTGATTATGGTAGTTTGTCGTCGTAGTATATAGTGTGAGAAGTGATTGACAACAAAGACAACTTCCAAAAATAACTTTTCCACATGTGAATATCAGAGTTTTGGCATAACAGGACCTTTCAAGAGATAATAGATCACATGCTCACTAAGATCATCATGGGTTTGAACCAACATCATACCAATAGAGGATGGTGAGGCTGTTAAGTATAAGAGAAAGTCACACGAATAGTTGGGAGCACTAAGCAGTGGGGAAAATATATGTGCAACTTTGAAGGCATTAAATGATCGTTGGGATTGATCATCCGACAAGTATGGTATTCCTTTCTTTAGTAGGTGCATAAATCCTTCTGTCAACTCGACACAGTTCATGATGAATCGTCATAAGAATTTTTCCTTCCCTTGCAAACGTTGGAGCTGTAAAAGGGATTGCGGCATGGGAAATTGAATAATTGCCTTTACCTTATCAGGATCAACCCTAATCTCGTGTTTGGAGACTATGAAACCAAGTAGGTGTCCAAACTCAACGAATAATATGCATTTGTGTAGATTCAAACGTATGTTATAGAACCTGCACCTAAGAAAAATTTCTTAGAGATGAACTAGGTGCTGGGATCGCTTCTTGGAATGGGTTGGGATGTTGTCCAAGTAAGCTTGAAAAATGTGTCTAATATCATGGAATGCATAGTCCATGGCCCATTGAAAGGTTTCTCCAACATTATTTAGACCGAATATGAGTTTTTGATATGCAAATATTCCTCAAGGGAAAATGAAGGTGGTTTTGTTTTGATCCGTAGGTTTTATGGTGATCTGGTTATAGCCTGAGAAAGCATCCATGAAGGAGAAGGATTCACAACTGGCACAATCCTTGATTATCTGGTCAATGAATGGGGTTGGATAATTATATTTTGGACACACAATGTTCAAATCTTGGTAGTCAACATGGAACTGGATGGTACCCTATTTGTTATCTACAGGAACTAGATTAGAAAACCATTATGTCAAAGGAACGGGGTAAATGAAACCAAAACGTAATAATTTTTCCACCTTAGTCTTGATGGCTACAATTTTGCAGGCATGGAATGGTCGAAGTCTTTAGCGGATAGGCCTGGAATTGTCATAAACCTTGATCTCATGCTTGATGATAGATGGATCTATGCCGAGAATTTCCTCATAAGACCAAGCAAATACATTGCAGAATTCATTGAAAATGTAGGTGGAGCTTGCAATTTCCTCAGGATTGCAATAAACTCCAATCTGTATATTTTCCATGATGCCTATCTTGACTGAGATATCAATGAGAATTTTCTTTGAAATATTGCCCATGTTCCCTTGCGAATCCAAAGTTTAGATGGTTGTATAACTCAAGGGCACAATCTTAGGTGGTTCAAAGGACAAGATTTGTATAGGGGTCGCATCCGAATCAGACATCGAAATGTGATGGTGAGAGTTTTCCCAAGGTCACTCCTCTAAACACATGATGTCTTGGATAGATTCGTCTGAAGGTAGGACTTGATTGAGAAGATCTTTAGACAGATCCATTATGGGAGAGGAGATGGTATCATTGGTCATGACCAAAATGATAGGAGAATCTGATGTAGATTGAATGGCTTGTTAGGCCATTTCGACTAGTGACAACAACATTTGTTCTCCATAAGAGTCAATGTCTGAAGGAGCTAGGAGGATCCAAGGATAAGTTGGGTCATGAGGAATAGTGGAGACCATAGAAACCAGTATGGAACCTTGAGTGGTGGGAGAGGAAATCAACCCATCAGTGAAGAATCCTTCAAAAGACTGGTACCAATATTGACATAAGAGTCAGGTATGCCACCCACTAAAGGTACACTGTTGCTAGGCAATGGGAAGAAATATGGAGTGCAGAAGGTTAACTGGTTGAATATGACTATTCTTCCATCCAATGGAAATAGGATGATACAGAAAACCATAGACATGATGGAATTTATAGCACAAGTCCAATTGAGACCTAAAAGTAGATTTAAGTCAAGTTTTCGATCCACGACTTCAATGTCCACTGTTATTGTTTTCATACTCAGAGTGATGGGGTAGTCAGCATGGTAACCTTTTGGGATGAATGTATGGCTATTGAATGCTTTAAGGGAATTCGACAATGTTGAGCATTAGAAAAGGTATGTAATTGCCACTTATTTCATTATCTTTTCCTTTAATTCATAACTTCTTTACATTATGAGATGGGCATATGATGAAGGATTATGATAAAGTTTAAGAGATTTGTAAGTAACATAAAATGACTAATTATTACCTTTTCTATGAAAAAAATGGAAGGTTTCCATTTCAAAGGAAAAGACAAAGCAAAATCGACTGTTGTCCCTTTGACAGGGAACCACATCTAGACAAGGCAATCCAGATTGGAGTGCATGAGCCAGGAAAAGGAAGAAGAAATACCATATCTACGCAAGAGGACGAAGAGACAACTGCAGGATAAAGATATGGAGAATCCCTCAGGATCCTTTGATCCTGAGGGATCACTACCTTAAGAATATCTATATCTTTGGTATTTCTGCTTGGCCACTATAAAAAGGGACAGTGTTGCCAGCCCAAGCGGCGAATTCTTGTTGTTTTTATAGAACTTGCTGTTGCAAATTGAACTTTGATCATCGAATCTCTTTAAAGAGCGATTACTATAACTTTGTTTTCATGATTAATACATAAACCTTGTTGCTATTCCATCTTGGATCCTAGAGTAACCACAATAGTGCGTCCCTGGTGACTAAGGGCCTAACCCTAGTGGATCACTTGCTTTCTATACCATTATTTTCCAATTCCAAGCCTGTGCCGTTTGATTTATTTTACTTGTTTCATTCAGTAATATGTTGTTCCTTTTTATTTCATTTACTAGCTCTGCTATATTCAATCTGTATTTGAATAGTAAGGTTATCTTATGCAATTGAAATGTTATGCTATTCATTCTGAAATTGTATCACATTGCTATTCCTTTACAGATTGATATTACGGTGTAACATTGTTGTTCGTTTACAAATTAATATTACTGTTTGTTTACAGAGTAACATTGCTGTGCATTTACAGATCAGTATTGTTGTTTATTTAGCTACGGTTTACCTCTAAGTGTGATTTATGTTCATTTGAATTGTCGTTCCATTGCAACTGCAATTGTTGTTTCTTTATAGTTGTGGTTAATATTTATTATGCTAAACTCATATTACTGATTTCATCATTATAGGTTCATTGTGTGTTAACATTTAATTTAGTTCATTGTGTGTTTACATTTGATTCATTTTGATGTTCAATATTTCGTAAGACTTAAGATTTTTGTTCCATTCTTGGTTTGCTGTTCAAATCATTTCCTAGTTAAATATTGCTTCTCGATCCCTTTAGATTATGATTGCTGCTTAATTCATTTCTGTAAGTTAAAGCCTTTCTATTCGATCTTTCCATAAATTAGTTGTTGTTCCTTTTTCTATTAATTGAATTATTATTTCAAGTAATTTCTTTGATGTGAACAGAATGACCTACAACTGTAGTGATCATTGACTACTGCTGTCTAGTTCCCATATTGGAGATCTTCTCTTTGATTGCTTTTCATTTGCATCAGTTTACAAAGGGAAGAGTTATCATTACTGCACACTTGAATAATGAGTGCTATAGTTTCTTAAATGAATGATTTAGTTACAGAGCATTTCAATTTCTTGCCATTACATTCAGAGTTTGTTTCTAACATTTATTTACTTTTTTTTGAAAGCACTATGCTACTAGCATTACTCTTGACAAGTGACCGCCTCAGACTGAGTACACTCTTGAGATAACAAATCGTACCTAGATTGATAATTAATGTAGGGTAAATAGAGGTTAAAAAGACCCTTTTTACTGCTCTACAGACAATAGAGATAGGGTTGGGGAACCCAAGGCAAGCCAACATGAAGTAGACATGACGCAGGTCGAAGCACCTTCGTCAATGACAATTTTATGTACACCTTGGTCTTTTAAACAAATTTTCACCTGAAATGTGAGTTAGTGGGAAAGGAGGGGTTTACATTTCTCCATGTCAAATATTTATAGCATGGAATCCTGAGGGTTAACCATACCAATAGCCAAAAGCAAAGCTTTCCATTGTGGTGGACAAGTTTGAAATACTTCGAGTGCAGACATAGCTAATGGTTCTTGCGCCAGGTCTTCTACAATACTATAGTTCTGGGCAGCACATGCAGATGTATTATGTGTTGTGTGACGAAGTACCCCTTTTGGGGGGTGAATTACAAGATTAATAATAGACCTTTAATTATGAAGATCATTGGGTGGTGGTGGGTTTGAACTTGAGGAAAAGTCCTGAGCGTTAGCGACTGGATCTCCATAAGTTTTGGCTCGCGTTTGAAGATTAACTGTTTCAAAGGTGTAAATGGTCGAAGATCCTACACTAGAGGAAGGATGATTTGAAATACCGTTGCCCTCTTGTGGGGGTTGAGGCAGGTTTTCAATAAGATGTTGTTGCTTCTAAACAGGTAAAGCTTTGTGTAGGATCGCGAGGGTCTGGCTAGTGTCCTTTTGAGCAAGAAGATTCGTGCATTCTTGGAGATGCAGACATCGATGTGTCATATGGTATTCCACATGGATTTGCAAGGGAACTTGACAAATTTGTCCTTTCCACTGTCAGGTGGTCAAACAACTTTCTTCTTCGGGTTAGATTGCTTGGCTGGATGCTCTTTAGAAGGAGAGATATTTTTCTTATTCTTCTTATTCTTGCTGCTAGGCTTTTGCATAGACTGCACAGAGTTTATTGCAGTGGTAGGAAGAGTAGCCAATTGGGTAGAAGTAGAAAGATCAACAGAAAACTGGGCAATGTTCCCACTAAGTTGTTTTATAGTAGAACCAAAGGTAGCATCGACTATACCATCAACATTTGTGCTGGGTTGCTGAGTAGTGGGAGCATTGGAAGTTCTAAGGGAATTGAGGATTACATCATATAATGTGCTAGACACCCAATAGATCAGATTTAAGTGTTTTTCATGATGAGTGGATTGGTATTAAGCGACCACACCACCTAGGGAAATGTCCTTGGTGATTTGGGGAAGAAGAGATTTTACAGAACCAATCTGCTAATAGATAATCCAGAATGGGGGCTTTGACTAGCCTCCAACTACATCTCCATTCATGAATGTGATCAGAGTTGTGGGTGGAGGTGTCTTGGCGTAAGGTAGTAAGAAGTTTTGTCTCGGTTTCGTAGCGGATGGGAAACTGGAAGTGTTTTAAAAATTCCATTGCCAAGGCACCAAAGGTATTAGCTGATGCACATGGTAACTCAATGTACCACTTGTCGGCATCGCCAGTAAGGGTGCGGGGGAAGATCCAGAGCCGGATACTGTCATCCACCATGGAGTATGATATGCACCATAGATGATAGGTGGTGACATGTGTACCTGTATCGTCCCCTTGTTTTCCTTCAAACTTAGGGATGTCAACAGGCATTTTGTGTGGGATTGGAGGCCAATGTAAGTTATGGTAGATGAGTTCATTGGTCAGTTTATATAGATCAGGGATGTTGAGTGTTTCCAAGAAAGACAAAGTATTTGGTGCCATCGAGTCTGACCAGGGTGATGAGAAATGAATTGAGGGACCCTGGGGTCCACCCATCATATTTTTACCAATAATATACATAAGGTTTGCTGGATAATAGTTTCCTTGCGGTGGAGGAAAAATCATATAAGGTGGGATGTTAGGATGGGAGATATAAACTTGATTTCCCCCAGGATAAAAATTGCTCCCTTGAATCAATTGAGGTTGAGAAGGGGTGCCCAAATGGATTGTGCGAGACTCGGTTGAGGGATCTCACTAGCCACGTAGTTGGCCATAGGCACATGACTGACACTGGGGTAGTGTACATTTGGAGCGCCATCCGAGGGTCTAGGAGTAGATATAGAAGGGGTAGAAACCGATATGTATGGGGTTCCGCTCATGGTAGGTGTAACTAAGTTGCTCTGATTGGCATAGTTTGGATAGCTAGGTTACCAATCAACTGTATATTATGTTAGGAAATTATATATTATAGAGCAATGGAACACATAGAATATTGCATAAATATAAACACAAAAAATGCATAAAACTAGAGAGACACAAATATATGTGGTTCACCCAGTTTGGGCTACATCCACCCCGAACAGCCAGTCCTTCCTTTCTATTATCCAGAAAAATGACGAGACACAACCTACAACAGATCCACTATAATATCCTCTATTTTCTCTCACAGTCTCACCTCTCTGTTTCTCACTCAGAGAATACACATCTATTACACAGCCTCAATACAATGCCCTCCCACAAAGAGAGGGGTTGTCTTCTAGGGAAAAAACCCCTAAACTAAACATAAGTTCTACCATCAGATCATCCGCCTAATAAACAACCAAGATTGACTAGAAATTTCTATACTTTTTCAAGGAAATTTTACATCTTGTTTTAGCTTTAGGGGCGCTGCCACCAAAACCCCCGCTGGAGGACCGCTGGTCCTCGGACTCCCCAACTGGGGGGGATCGCCCCCGAACCCCCGTGAAGGGGACAAGTTCCCCTCGTACCCCCCCGCGTGGAGGGGTGTACAAACTTCCTGGGGTATACATCCGGCTGAAACAAAGGCTTCTAAATAGTCATGCTCCGCACCCAACAAAATCCCACTTGGAGAATGATTGTAGCAACTCCACCGTTGTGTCATTTGCTCGACAAGGACTCCTCTTTGGACCTAGCTGTTTCTCATCTTCATCATCATCCTTGAAGACCAATTGAAACTGAGCATATTCTCAATTTCTCCCTGGTTACAACTTTTGTTAGCATATCTACAAGATTCTAGCTAGTGTGTATCTTTTCCAGCATCAATTCTCCATCTTCCAACACTAATCGTATGAAATTGTACTTGAGCTTTATGTGTCTAGTCTTAGAATGAAATGTTGAGTTCTTTGCAAGATGAATGGCACTTTGGCTATCATTGTATAATGTGACCATATCATGTTCCTTACCCAATTCACCCATAAACCTTTGTAACCAAATCATTTATGTACTAGCCTCTATAGCAGCAACATACTCTGCTTCTGTTGTTGAAAGTGCAACAACACTTTGGATTTTTGAAACCCAAATAACAGTTGTTCCACCTACAGTAAATACATATCCTGTAGTGCTCCTCCTGTTATTTTTGACACCTACCATATCTGCATCAACATATCCCTGTAGAGAAATGTTTGAACCACCAAAGCATAATGCTTGATTTGTGGTACCTTTCAAATATCTGAGAATCCATTTCACTGCCATCCAATGTTCGTTTCCTGGATTGTTCATGTACCTGCTTAAAACTCCCACTGCATGTACAATATCAGGCCTTGTGCAGACCATTGCATACATTAAGCTTCCAACTGCTGATGCATATGGAACTTTAGACATATAATCCATGTCTTCTTGGGTCTTTGGTCACATTTCCTTACTAAGTTTAAAATGGCTAGCAAAAGGTGTACTAACTGGTTTTCCATTGTTCATATTAAATCTTTTCAACACCTTTTGTATGTACTCATTCCGAGACAATGTTAATTTGTGATTTTTCCTGTCTCTAGTGATTCTCATACCAAGGATTTGTTTTGCAGCTCCCAAATCCTTCATTGCAAATGAATTTGCCAATTTTCTTTTAAGCACATATATTTCCTACATGTTAGACCCTGCAACAAGCATGTCATCTACATACAATAACAATATAATATAGCTCCCATCGTTTTTCTTTTTTAGATAAACACAATGATTAGAGTGACATCTAGTATAACCTTGTTCAGACATAAACTTGTCAAATTTTAGATACCACTTCCTTGGAGCCTATTTTAAGCCATACAAGCTCTTCTTCAACCTGCACACAAGTTTCTCATTCCCTTTCACTTCATATCCTTGTGGCTGCTGCATATATATCTCTTCCTCCAAATCCCCATGGAGAAAGGTTGTCTTTACATCTAACTGCTCAAGATGCAAATCTTCAGCTGCTACAAGACTCAAAATAGTTTTGATTGAAGTCATTTTAACAACAGGAGAAAATATTTCATCAAAATCAATACCTTTCTTCTATGCAAACCCCTTCACCACAAGTCTAGCTTTGTACCTCTGTTTTCCTC
Source organism: Pinus taeda (assembly GCA_000404065.3). NCBI lineage: Eukaryota > Viridiplantae > Streptophyta > Pinopsida > Pinales > Pinaceae > Pinus > Pinus taeda. The sequence goes on from APFE030134615.1 coordinate 61,080, forward strand.
CATCTTCTTCCTTCAACCTGCAAACCCATTTATTCTTCAATTTAGTTTTTCCTGCAGGCAACCTGACTAAATCCCAAGTCTGGTTATGCA
>APFE030134615.1:61189-113648 GCA_000404065.3 Pinus taeda
CACTTTCAGGTGTTTGGGGTGCCTGTTGCTGTTGTGGTGGTTGTTGTTGTTGTGGTTGTTGATTATTATTATTTTCAGGCACCTTTACTTTTTCAGTGATCTCATCAAGAACTGTGTATTCCTTGTTTTCTTTTTCCTATTTCTTTTTCTGCAACTGATGCTTATACAAGACCTTTTCATTGAATATTACATCTTTGCTCCTAATGATTTTTTGATTTTCATAATCATATAAGCGATAACCAAAATTATTAACGCCGTATCCAATAAATGTATATTTCTTTGATTTTACCTCAAGCTTTGTTATATTTTCTTTATTAATATGGACAAAGGCTTCACAACCAAAAGGCTTTAAAAAAGAGTAGTTTACCTTTTTACCTGTCCATGCTTCCTTTGGAACACCACCATCCAAGGAACTTGAAGGCCCTCTGTTTATTAGATAAACAGCAGTATCTACAACATCTACCCAAAATTGTAAAGGCAATCCTACATGAAATCTCATGCACCTTGCATGCTCCATGATTGTTCTATTTATCTTTTTTGACACACCATTTACTTGTGGTGTTGTTGGAACTATTTTCTCTCTGCAAATTCCATCCTCTGAACAATACCTATCAAACTCTTTGCTACAATATTCACCTCCATTGTCTAATCTGAGACACTTCAATTTCTTTCCTGTCTTAATCTCAACCAAAGCTTTTCATTTCTTGAAAGTATCAAATACATCAGATTTATTCTTAATACAATAAATCTAAATTTTTCTAGTTACATCATTAATAAAAGTAACATAATAATGAGAGCCAGTGAGAGATGATATTTGAGCAGGTCCCCATACATCTGTATGCACAAGCTCTAATTTTTCGCTCTTCTTTTCTTTCCCAACTCTAAGAAATTTGAATCCCTTCTGTTTTCCATAAATGCAATTCTCACAGAAGTCCAAATCAACATTATTCAAACCCGGCAACAAATTCCTTTTTGAATAATCTTCATCCGCTTCTCACTCATGTGTCTGAGCCTATGATGCCATAATGTTGCATCTGCTCCTTTGGAATTTAAAGCATTAACAGAGTTAGAAATACCATTGCATAAATACAATGTACCAACCTTTTTTCCTTTTGCTACTACCAGGGCTCCTTTGGTGACCTTCCAAGCTTTATCTGTGAAAGTTTTCACACAACCTTCACCGCCTAACTGCCCTATTGAAATCAGATTTTTCCTCAGATCTAGAACATGCCTTACCTCCTTTAGTAGCCATTGGTTTCCATTCTGTTGTTTTACAAGAACCTTACCCATTCTAACAATTTTATAGGGTTTATCATCACCCAAATGGACTTGTCCAAAATCTCCTTGAACATAGCCATGAAAATATTTCTTATTAGGTGTGGCATGGAATAAAGCCCTTGAATCTACCACCCAGGAATCAATAATATTTTTGAAAGAAAGAATCAAAGCATCTTGTAACACCTCACTTGTCACATTTGCTTCATGATTGTTTTCTTGTTGTGCATCTCTTTCTTTTCCCCTTCCGAGATCTACAGTCTTTCTTTAGGTATCCTTTCTTTCCACATTTCCAGCACACTATCCCCGATCTAGACTTGGATCTTCCTTTCCTTGATTTATTGCGATATCCTGAGCTCTTTCTTCTTTCCATTTTTCTTCCCCTAGACTCAGCACTTAAAGTATTACCTGATGTCTCACCGAAGCTTTTTCATCAAATTTCCTTGCTAAGGATAGCACCGACAACATCATCAAACTTTAAAGTACTAGATCCAGAAACAAAGTTACTAATGGCCATTACTAAACCATTCCAACTTTCTGGCAATGAGCACAAGAATAACATATCTCTAACTTCATCATCAAAGTTTACCCCTACAAAACTTGACTAACTTGTAACAGTATTAAAATCATTTAAATGTCTACAACATATCCACCTTCCGACATCTTCATATTAAATAACTGTTTCATAAGAAATACCTTGTTTGAGGCCGAGGGTTTGTCATATAGTTTCACCAACACCTTAATAAAACCCTCTGCCATTGTTTCCTTTTAAATGTTGAAGGTGATTGATGTTGCGAGGCACAACTGTACTGTTCCGAGTGCCTTTCTATCGAGAAGGTTCCATTCTTCATCTGTCATACCCGTCGACATCTTTGTTTTTCTACCCAATGGTAGGTGCAGATCTTTCTGATATAGATAATCTTCCATCTGCATCTTCCACAGTGAGAAGTTTTGGCCGTTAAATTTCTTGACCCTAAACTTACCATCTTCTGCCATTTCTCCCACTCGAACTAGGAACCCTTCTCTCCTGCAAGTTTGTCAGCCAAATAGACCTTCGGCTCTGATACCAGTTGTTAAGAAATTATATATTACAGAGCAATGGAACACATATAATATTGCATAAATATAAACAGAAAATGCATAAAACCAGAGAGACACAGATATACGTGGCTCACCCAGTTTGGGATACGTCCACCACGAACAGCCAGTCCTTCCTTTCTATTATCCAGCAAAATGAATAGACACAAGCTACAACAGATCCTTTGTAATATCCTCTGCTTTCTCTCACAGTCTCACCTCTCTGTTTCTTACTCGGAGAATACACATCTATTACAGTGCCTCAATACAATGCCCTCATACAAAGAGAGGGGTTGTCTTCTAGGGCAAAAAACCCTAAACTAAACATAAGTTCTACTGTCAGATCATCCGCCTAATGAACGGCCCAGATTGATTAGAAATTACTATACTTTTTCAAGGCAATTTTACATTTGTTTTTAGCTCTGGGGGCATTACCCTTGAAACCCCCAGTAGGGGACCGCTGGCCCCTGGACCCCCCATCCAGGGGGGATGGGCCCCCCCGAACCCCTGTGGGGGGGACAAGTCCCCCCGCACCCCCCTACATGGAGGGGTGTAAAAACTTCCTGGGGTATACATCCAGCTGAAACAAATACCTCTAAATAATCATGCTCCATACCCAACATATTACTGACAATCGACTAGGGAAGTGAAGGTGGACTGAAGTTGTACACAAAAGCCCACGACCCATTAATCACTGAGGGAATGGTGGATGTAGGTACAATCGAAGACTTGGTAGGTACAGGTGCTACCTAAATCAATATTGGTCCCAAGGGATCAGCAAGAGGAAGATTATAAGGAGGTACAAATCCTTCAGTAAACAATTCCTCCAGTAGTATAGTGTCTTGTGATGTATTATTTGATTCGGTGTTAGAAACTGGAGATTGATTACCTGAAGATGGGTAATCCGGATCACCGTGGCTTGGCGGAACATCCACTGCCAGTGGAGGAAGACCTTGTCATCACTGAGATTGATGCTGAGGGTCATATGTAGCCAAGGTGATCGATATATTTTATCAAAAAATGTTATAATGATATTGATTATAGTCTCAGTGATAACAAAACATCAACTAAAAAATAAAAATTACTCAAAAATTGAATCAACAAGTAGTCAGAGGATATGAATCTGTCTGATAACCACCATTTATTGTAGATGAAACCCAGTATCATAATGGCTAAAAGAGAGAGATGGAAAAATATACAATTATGATTACTCTTGAGCTTTGTCCGAACCTTAGATTAAGGGGCCAAGTACTCTCGTGAAGATGGTACCTTCCCAAAAACCAAAGACAAAGTAGGTTCATCTATTTAGGTACCAGGCCAGCCCTCCCTAGTCACCTTATGTTCATCCCTAGAAAATTCTGGCCACTATGGTTACCTAAAATCACCAACACTACTAGGGGGGACATGGTCACAGACAGTACACTATGTGGGCAGGATACTTGAGTCCCCAACTTAGCTATGATACCCTCGAAGGGATCCCTAATACAAAAAATAGCCAATGGAGATGCAATTGAAGGCAAGCTACCTTCTCTCACATTCCAATGTTGTCTCGCATTTAACTCTGTTTGACTAGAGTGGTCTTAGATAGTATGAGTGCAACATGATTTTCCCTCTTTAATGACATTAGCCTCAATCTTATGGTCTTGGGCAGTTAACTCACAATTTCCTAGCCCCTAGCCTAGACCAATATGTGTGTATACTCAAAATAGTTGCTGATTGTTTGTATTATGAGATAGATTTTAGAGGCACTTTATTAATATCTTCAAAAGGGGTATTGATGTATGGAGTTTTGTGAAACTCTGACACAAACCATGCAAAAAATTCTTTTCAATTTCATTTCGATGAATGAATTATGTCTACAATGAGAGAATCATTTATACATCAATCATCATCATGCATCCAATGCATTAAACACTAGCACAACTTGTAGACATGCAACGATCTCTAACAACTAACCCAATATACAAATGTAGAATCTAACCAACTTAAGACAGAAAAATATTTAAATTCTTTTTTATTTTCTTTCCATGAAAAACATAAGAACTTAAGATATTTTTCTAAAAAAGGAAAAATGCTCAGGAAGCAGGCAACCAAACACAAGTGCATAACTACAGTTCCTTAAATAGACTATAGGCAGCTTCCCCAACCCAGGAATTCATAAAACAAGATATTGATTAATATTTTGGCCGGCTAACACACATTATGAGAGGCTAGAAAGTGTTAATGGCATGAATAACACACTTCAGGAAAGGCTACAAAGTGTTAATGGCAGGACTAACTCTCTTTCTGCAAGCCAACGACGCATTTTAACTCACTGGTTTGCATTACTGGCATGCATGAAGGGGGCATAAGCTATAAAAAGAGTCCTTCAGGGTTAGATCAAAGGCTGGGCACAATAGAGAAGGTTATGAATAGTCCTGAGTGGTCAAAAAGGGAAGGAATAAGAACAATAGGTCCTGGAAAGAAAGAGAGATCTGGGAACTTGGAAGGAGAAAATTGGGAACTAAGTGTAGTCCCCAGTGGAGTCGCCAATTCTACTATAGGGATTAATGCATGGGTAGTTGTGGCTGGAATACCGTTAAGGATCCTCCTGGGATCCAAGGAAGATTGTTTAGCTTAATTGTAGCTAGAAAAAAGAATAATATACTTATCTATATTAATGAATGATATTCAAAGCAAGAAGGAAGAGATTACCTCAGATCTTGATGCAGTTTTGCTAGAGAACCCAATGTAGTAGAGTGGAAGACCCCTTTGCTAGCTCCTAGATGAACAACTGGATATAAAAAATATATAGAGTAATACTCCATCATATAAACTCTAATAATCAAAGCATCAATATGTAAATATATGAAAATGACATGCATCTTAGCTACTCATAAAAGAATGGTACTAAATTAATATGTAATAAATCACGACATTGGTACCATTGAGTAGACAACACAACAACATGTCTATATTATTAAGTAGGAAAGGATGATTACAACCATCTGGTGAATCAAGCTTCCCTTAACCCTCCAACTCCTTTCTCTCTCTCTCTTCTTAACCTCTTGGTAGTAAGGCAACTATCTCACACAAAGCTTCAACAATTAGCTAACAATCCTTCAACCTCTTTAACAATGGCCAAGCCTCCAATATATATATCATGAGAGGCTTATCCTTGCCAACTCCCTCATGAGTTTTCCTTGGAAAAATCTAGGATGTTTCTTTTCTTTATTTCTTGTTCCCCTTCCATTAGAATTCGTTAGAAATGGAAATATCCTTAGATAGGTTGAAGATAGATGTTTGTTGCTTTTCAGGTTGACATTTGAGTAAAAAGTGGGATACTAGTCAGTCAACCCACTCTTTTGACCTCCAGAATCTCACAAAACTTGTCTAAAACTATCCCTTAGGAAACATAGTGAGTTACCCTAGGGACTAACAGACCTGATTCCTGCATGGGGAGCATTCTAACTCTTCATACTAGTTCCTGGGGAGTGTTACCTTGGAAAATAGGCCTATGAACTTGGTCATGTCTTCAACGAAACTGTTTTTATCCTCTGAGCTAATGAGGAGGTCATTTTCCTGTATAAAAATCCCTTGGCCATGACTTCCTCATCAGTTCAAGTCAATTCAACAAGAAATTATGTGAATGCCAAGGCTTCTTTAGATTTAACAATGGTAAAATCCAAGTCAAACTCCTAAAGAATAAAAATCCGTGTTGGGCATGAAATCCCGCCACGACATGTTTTGGGGCTCAAAGCCCAAGTTTTGAGTTGATATTGTTGTAAATCTCTGCAAATTGCGGGTGCGAAATGTATGTTAGAGCCATAGGGCTATCCGCCCTAGTTTTGAATGTAAGGTCAGCTTACCCATGGTCCGCGGACCATGGGATTGTATAAATAGAGCGAGGCTCTAAGTTGTAAGGGATTGAATCGAATAGAGAATGGGCATGAAAGGTCCTAGAGATTAAGTCAAAGTACGAAGTGTGTCTTGGGTCGTAGAGTAGGAAAAGGCTCTACGGCTAAGTGCGTAGAGGCCTAGTAGAGTCCATAGCTAAGTGCGCGGACCCCTGTAGCTGAGTGTGTGGACACCTGCAGCTGAGTGCACAGGGTGGAGTTGAGTCTGTAATCGGAGAAGAGATTAATAAAGAAAGGTTTGGTTACCAATTCTATGTATATGTTCTGAGTTATTATATGTTTGATATCATTTGCGAATGTATTGTTTCTTTAGTGCATGCACTTGTATGAATTGTGAATATTGTTAAGTATAAATGAAAGCATACAAATAATCCAAGTTAATCAACCAATATCGGATTAATAGTAAGGACTTGGGTAATAACATTGTTCGTCCCCCGAGTAGCGATGCACGAAGGTAGCACCTTAGGCTGCGAGGAATGCGTAAGTACGCGTAGCGATGTACGCACAGGGTCGAACTGTGGAACACTTGAAACCATCAGACATCTCTAGGGTGCGGAAACCTGGTTCAAGCACCCTCCCATACTAATTCAAGTGAGAACTCAGTCCATGCTTCGCGGATTGTTGCTAAAAGGGCCAGTAGTACCAGGATTTGTTTGCCTAAATCACCTTTGAACCTAGGTTAGGCCCCAAAAAGCCAACAAATGGTTCCATTGCCAGGACTGGGCTCTGCATGAGGGATGTCTGATGTTGTGTCACTAGAATATGACGAAGAAAAAAATTGAAGAGTGGTTGGATAGAAAGATTCACGAGTTCGCGGTGCAGGAAAATAGGAATCCATGAGTATCAAAGGAATAGTGGTTAGAGCATTACTTATATACGAAAATCCACAAAATTCTCTTTGCATCCTTCCCCTCTGAGTTGTATGAGTGGATCGCGAAGCTAGCAAATAGTTAAGGAAGGTGTAGGCTCGACAAACCAATTGTGTGGACTCCAGAATTGGTGTGCAGACTAGAAGCATCAGAAGATAAGATCACGCGCGCTATGGACCATTGGCTCGACCAAATTATAGGGGGGTTGATCACCGAATTTGCGGTAGACACATCAGTCAGTTACAGTGAGGCGGAACAACGCTTCCTCAAAGGACCGCGAGGTAAGTACATTAAATCTTTGAACACTTAGATTAAAATGCTATTGTGTGAAAAATGGGTTATGTGAATAAATTGATGTTTGGGGCTACACGGAGTGGGAGGATCTATATAAATGAAGGTAGCACAAAGATAGAGAATAGCCCCTTGATTTTGCCTCAGCGAGAAAGCGACGAAGATCTTGCAAAAGTTTCACCAAGAAGTGCAATTAGTCTGAAAAGGCAGCGAATTCCATGCATACCACCTCCACCTACAACACCACTAGTCTCACCATCTTCACCCCCATCTATGACCACACCACCTCTGCCACCACCATAGTTCAATATGGTGAATGCGATAAAATTGTCAGTGTTCATAGGAGTAGGGAACAAATATCCAGACCAATTTTGGTTTGTAGTAAAAGCAGTATGGGAAGCACAAGTTGTTGTGGATGACAATATAAAGAAGGCAACGCTAGTAAGCGCATTGCAGGATCGCGCACTGATATGGTACATTAAGCATTCTAATGACCATCCAAATGTGGGGATCACAGATATACAAGCTGCGCTAAACATGGAATTTAGTAGGTCAAAATCAGAGACACAATCAATTATTAGGTTTAAGGAAATCAGAATGCTTCCAAGCAAGACCCCCTGGGAGCTAGATTAGAGACTAAAGAGTATGATTCACGAAGCCAACATGACCTTGATGGATGGGCAACACCATGCATGGTTTGTAGTGTCACTAATGCCACATTTAAGGACCACGCTGTCGCAACATAAGTTATCCACCCAGGCAGAAGCTTTGGAGATTGCAATGAGACTACATGAGACCCAAATACAAGATCTTGGCTTGGAGTCCAACAAATCCACGTGCAACTGAAAAAGTTGTGCCTAGAAATGCAAAGTTTGAAACAGGATAGGAGAACTTGCCCAGAGGCACATGAGGAGGTATGGTGCATAAAGTGCAAGGGACAGGGACATGACAAGGACCATTGTTCAGTCTTCATGAACTACTTGGCGAGAGGAGGGCCGATGCCCTTAAGACCAGAAGCACAAGCAAGACTAAGCGCGGTGCCTGCATTATGGTACATGATTTGTTAGATAGGAGGAAAATATGCTACGAATAATTGTCATCTATTACAAAAGTATATGCAGACGTCCCAACAATTATTCTATAATTTTTGCATATCATTAGCCCATGACGGACACACCTGTAGAAGTTATGAACTAATGATGGATTGGACTCCCGCCTACCAAGTTCAGACCGAAATGCGAGCCCTTGATCAAAATGTAGGAATGGCACCCACTAGATTTCATGGGTATGGATGAGGTCGAGGTGGAATGCGACCAGGAAGGGGTCACGGATAGCTGATTTGTTACAATTGCAGAGGGCCAGGGAATTATACCTGTGATTGTACAAATATGACACCAGAATCATGTTTCTATTGTACCTAGTTTGATCATGAGACGGAGGACTGCCCTACACTGATAGTGAGGAGGTTGAGCAATAAAGGAACACTCCAGCCTCCACCAACTTAGAACCTACAAATGATGAGGTTTGAACCACACGAAGAGGACTCGAATGTAAACATCGTGCTCTGAAGCGGTATCACAATACGAGAGGACAAGGGCAAGTAACTTGAAGAAAGTGTGTGGGTTTGCAAGGCTCCCACAAAGGAACCTGAATTTGATTTGGAGCACGTGAAGGAGACATTCATGGAAGCTAAGAAGAGCTTCACAGAGGCCTCCACTTTAGGTAGTAAGGATCAACTAGAATCGAAGACGGATCCTTCAATGCTCACTACCTTCCTAGATACATGCATGAAGATGCTGCGAGACAACAAGGCGGTGAAAGGACTACAAGAACTCATCACTAGATGTGCTGGATCAGGGGAATCGCGTGTAGTCCCAAAGCTCAGGAAGCAAAAAACGTGAATAGGAAGGGAGATGAGATTGACTGTGCAAATCGGGGAATATGAAATGGATCAAGTAATTTTGGATCTAGGATCAAACGCGAATGTACTGCCAAAACAGACATGGAAATGCATGGGTAGGCCCACGTTGTAGTGGTCCCCTATTCAATTATGAATGGCAAACCAACGAAAGATCCTACCGATGGGAAGATTACAAGGAATAATGATAGACATCGAAGGTGCGAGTGCGCTTGCAGATTTCGAAGTGATAGAGATTGTCAATGATAACAATCCCTATCCCACGCTACTAGGAATAGATTGGGCCACTGAAATGAATGGAGTGATAAATATAAAGAAATGCAAAATTATTTTTGAGAAAACGTCACTGCGTGTAGTGCTACCTTTAGACCTTGCGGAAGGATCACGCTACATGGAGCCAGTGTGTGACAATGAAAGCGACGATGATCTAGACTGTATCTACAAGATAAGTGCTCAAGAACAGGATTGGCTAAATCCAATTACGAATGGTAGGATTTTGTGGGAGCTCAAAAGCCCCTGCACATTAGATTCCGATGAGGAAATAGAACAATGGCAGAACCAATTACACAAGGTAACCACGCTCAATTGCAACATGATGGTAAGATCACTGCACTACGTGACAACACAGGTAAGGGATCTGCCTATGTATGACGGGTTGACAGCACTGGATGAATTCCTGAACAAATTTGAAAGAGAGGTGCCAGAATAGTAGCATTTTGACACTTTGAAATGGGCACTACGAGCTACGCCGACAAGATGGCAGGGTGCACATCAAAGAATTTTTGAGAACTGGTGTGAATGCAGGACGATGATGCTTATACAATTTGGGAAACCTTAGCTGCGGATGAAAGGCAGATATGATGGACGAAACAACCTACGTGCTCACCTTTCCAGATGGGTACAGGCATATGGCACGTGACCTGCACAAACGCACACCATCTTCATGATAGAAAATAGGAACAATAAGCAGGAGCAGGCACAATGAAGGCACGAATGACGAAGTATGATATGACCAAGCACGCTAAAGATTATACGCAGGGAATCCTTTGACAAGGTGTGCGAAGTGTTGAACACGGTCCACCATGTGAGACACACTGATTGGGACTTGTGCATACCAATGGTCCTATGGGATTATAGGACCATGTGCAAAACCTTGACCGCGCAAGAAGTTTCGAAGTTGAAGTATGAAGTAGGGGCTATAATCCCTACTGAGCATGTGAAGCCTAGTCTATGCATAGCAGCACCCATAGATACAAAGGTCTGCAAAGCCTGGAACGAAGGAATCACACAACCACGAGAAACAAAACACATAAGACTCGAGGAAGAAATCTGACAAAGAAACCTTAGACTTCACAAACTTGAAAAAGACTGGGTATGGCTAAGGAAGAAAAGCACTTTGATGGACGCGGAGGTCAAGAAGTTGGAAGACGAAATAAAGAAAGCGGTTTTTGTCGAAGAACCTAGGATGGTAAGGCAAGGTGTGTACGATCATATTAACAAGTTGGAGGACTATCACCGTGAATTAGTTAGTCTTCTGCCTTGGCTTGGACCGCATATTGCCAAACGTAGTGACCAAGATAGTGCATTGCAAGTAATAAGGTGTGTGGTGCCGATCACAAAAATGGAAGGTGAGGATTCTCCACGAACCATGGTGGAGGACGGGATGGAGCCCCGCACGGGTGGTGCAACCATCTGACTAGCCATAGGAAGAGTAGTCTTAGCACTCCAGGCAGTTGAAAGGGAGCATGGGACTATAAAATATTTTGCCTAGAAGCTACACAATATAGGAGATGCGCGTAGAAGTAGAATGTCACAAGGTTTGCGATCACGCATGGAGGGTTGCACTGCCACGCAGGTTAGCTGGGAAGTGACCATTGAGGTCACTATTCACGATGAGATGTGCGATCTGAGGCCAAATGGAGCGGGTGGCGAGCATTTAAGACATGATTTATGGGCAGTATTTGGGAAAATCTGCCACCAAGAAAACATTAATGGCTCGAAATTGGGGGGAACGGTCGAATTCGAATTCAAAAGGCACTATAAAAACAAAGCGCTGGTCAGTGAACAACACTTGGTCATTTGAGAGTTGAGCATTTGAGCAGAGCACCGAGCATTGAGAGCCGAGCGGTAAGTGAGCCCCTAAGTTTGCGAGTGACAGAATACAACCTAGATACAATGACGACCACTAAATATTGGTTGGGAATCGAAGAGGTAACCACCAGTGAGGCCACACAAACCCCAATGGTGGAAGATGTTCTAGAAGGTGCCGAGGTTGTGGTAGAGATCCCCAAATCACTGTGTACACCATGATCCAATAAGGATAAGTAAGCAATGGCCCTCATATGCATGTCCTCGAGGAACCTGTTGTGCAACAAACTATCAATGAAAGAGAAGGGGAAAGCTATCACGATAGACACAGATGAGGAAGAAGACAAAGTCATGGAGGAGGATATTCAATCTACACACTCTACAACAAAACTTCCCTCATATATCCCCCCGCGAAAAGGGAAGGCCAAAGTGGCCAAGGACCTAGACGAAACCAAGAGTTCGTTCCAGACCCCACTCCTCCCAAATGGCCTTATGTTTGAGGGCCCACACCTGGGTCACGTGCCAACCCTAAAGTTCAAATATTGGGACCTTGCTGATGACAAGAAATTCCCTCACTTGGAGACTGGGAATCTCATGAAGCAGAATAATGTGGGGGTGGTGATAATGTTTGAGCCACGGAAGTGGCTATGTGGAGTGGAAAAGGTTGGGCTGCTGAACTTATTATGGGTGCCGCATTTCCACCGTTCACCCATAACCATTTTCATCATCAGGCAGCTACTTTGCATGGTGCATGATGGGTATCTATGGCTGGAGGAGCCTATCCCCATTACAGCAGACCTAATTCACCGCATTTCTCGGCTCCACTACAAAGGAAAGGACCCCGCGACCATATCAGAAAGGAAAGGTGGTGATTTGGCCCTCGCAAAGGCCACGAAGACAAAATACAAGTTGGACAAGAAGAAGAGGGGCTACACTATCTCCAACATCAAGCAAAACGTGGTATGCATAGCTACCCAAATATTGTTAAGTATAAGTGAAAGCATACAAATAAGCCAAGTTAATCAACTAATATCAGATTACTAGTAAGGACTTGGGTAATAACACTGTTCGGCCCCCAAGTAGGGCTGCACGTAGGCAACACGTTAGGTTGCGAGGAATGGGTAAGTGCGTGTAGCGATGTATGCACAGGGTCAAACTGCGGACCACTTGAAACCGTCAGAGATCTCCAGTGTGTGGAAACCTAGTTCTAGCACCCTCCCATACTACTTCGAGTGAGACCTCAGTTCGCGCTCCACGAATTGTTGCCGAAAGGGCCAGTAGTACCGGGATTTGTTTGGCTAAATCACCTCTGAACCTGATTCAGGCCCCAACAAGCCAACAATCCACTTGGAGTATTCTCCTCCAGTGATTTGATGACTAAGGATGTGCTTCATGGTGTTGGGATTATGGCTATTGTGTTGTCCTTGATGAAAACCTACTGGATAATGATGTCAACATTATGATAACAGGATGATTATGCAAACTGGAACAAATGCTACAGAAATAATGAACATAGACATGATAGATCTAAGAAAAATGGATGTTGAATATGAAGTTTGGGAAATCATATGCGGATACTATGTGGAAGGGTCGCGTACATATGCGAGTATTATGAGGAAAAGTCACGTATAAAATATGCACCATTGTAGCTTGAATACCAGGGGTATTTACCATGGTATTGGCCCATAGTAATGACCGCAACAACGATTAGTTGATCCCGTCAAAGAATACCAATGACATTACTAAGGGATTGGAATAAGGTATTGGCTAAGGCTAAAGCAATATAAGGAGATGGAGATCAAAGTGTTAGGTTTGCAAGTATTGTGTGCACCAGGGAGCAAGGAGAAGAGCCAAATCTAAAATATATGAAATATATGGACATGTTTGCCTAATTGATTTACTTACTGCAAATGTATAATATTGATGAAACTATGATGCTATGATTTAAATAATTTATTTAGAAACCTATAGCATTGATAATTATGGTTGTTGGTACTGAAATTGTGTTTGCAACAAAATTTTAAAAATATATACGTAGGTATGTTTGGGCATAATCACATACATACATAGATCCACCTCTAAAGGGTCACGTATAAATTCTGTGAAATAAATTTGCAGTATGTGCAGATATGTACACAGGTGTTGTGCATGGTAAACACGTACATATGGGGATATTCCTAATGAAGTTCGTGCACATAAACTATGGTTTGATATTCTTATAGATATTTACAGATCTGATGATTGATGTTTACAATTGATGTTATTTGGTTTACTTGTTTTTGTCTATCGATGATGTCTTTATCATGATTGGGGTGACTTGGTTGAATTGATTAAGTTTAATGACACATAATGCGATTGGGTGTATGATTTGTAATTGGTTCAAAATTTTGTGATTTATTTTATGATATGTAGTTGGTGAAATGGTCTGAGTGATTGAGTGATTAATTATTTAAGTGTTCAATGTTGTGAGAATTGTACACAGGTGTTATACAGAGAAAGCGCGTATATATACGAGTTTTATTCGGTATAGTTGCATACATAATTTGACATTTTTTTTTTTCTAGTTACGTTTTGCATAAAGTGTCTTGATATTTAGAATATTAGTTGATTTACATTGTGGCAGTGTCTCAGATTCACTGCTTCAATTTGTTTGGGTTTATGGTTGATATCGGTCCAGGTGACCTATATATTTATTTGATGATTGTTTGACAAGTGGATCCAATTTGAAACATTCTGAAAAGTGGTCCACAAGGAGCTAAGGGTTCTGATAGGAGTTAGTAAATAAGTCCAGGGGGTTTCATCTCCTTTCTAGTAGGTGCTGGAGAATGAGAGAAGGTTATAGCCTTTTGTAGGTGGGTTCCTGCGTACTAGTTAGAGTCTGCACTAGTGGTGGTTTTCTCCCATATCGGGTTTCCATCTAAAATCCTGGTGTTTATGTGTGTTGATATGTTTCTTGTGTGATGATGATTTATCTGCTCTTTACTATTTCTTAATGAATGAATAATTAAGTAATGATACATAGATTAAATATGAGCAGTTAATGAAATTAATGATAAATTAGTTATATGGATATACACAAGTTGCATTAATCACAGTTGCGTACATAAGCTTGTTTCCTTAATGACATTATTATACATAAATTATAATAAGAAATTTAAAAATTAAAGTGTGTAAAATACTGATTCATGCCCCCCTCTTAGTATTTTTCCTAACAATTGGTATTGGATCATGTCCCTCAGAAGAAGCTAGATCGCTTAAAGGGAAATACATCAAAATGAGCAATCAAGATGGAGTATCTTCTATTCGGCCACACTTGTTTAATGGAACTAACTTGCTTTTCTAGAAAGTTAGAATGAGAGCATATTGGCAATCACTTGCAGCTTATGTTTGGGAAATTGTTGAAGGAGGCTATTAGTATCCATCCTCCATCCCCACAAATGATGCAGGGAAGAAACAATATGAGACCAATGCAAAGGCAGTCAATGCCCTCTTAGGAAGCTTGGAAGAATCATAATTTGTGAATATTATGCATCTGAATACCGCAAAATCAATATGGGACAATATTATCTAGATCTATGAAGGTGACACTATGGTAAAGAGCGCTAAACTTCAAATGTTTAGAATTCAATATGAGACTCAGAATGCATAATGATAAAAGTATTGCAAGATTTTTCCTCAGGGTAGATGAGATCATTAACTCAATGAGAATTCTTGGTGATGAAGTAAAATATTCAATTGTTGTTGAGAAAATTCTAAGATATTTAACCCGAAAGTTTGATTCCAAATTCTCTGCCATTGAAGAAATGCAGGATTTAAAGAACCTCACTATTGAAAAACTCCATGGGATCTTAACATCTTATGAAATGAGAAAAGGGGGTCCATCAGATATTAAAGAAGAAACATTCAAAGCTACATACAAAGGAAAGGAAAATCAAGATCTTAAGGAAATATGTTACATTTTAGATGAAGAAGAAGATAATTTCATGAAGAAACTCCAAGTAGGAACTCACAAGTTTAGAGGTAAGATTCCTTTCAAATTCTTTGCCTATGGAAGGGTTGGTCACTACGCTACTAAATGTCTTTATAAATAAAATCATGAGATAGGGAATAATTCTTCAAAAGGGAATGTTAAAGGAAGGCTTGATTAAAAAAAAAAAAAACATTTTTATACTCACGAAGATAGTGAATATTCTTATAATAATGAGGATGTTGAATCTTATCAAGATTATCAATTGCTTATGGAATTTGAAGAAAAATGTGTAGATGAATTTTATGATGTTTTTATGGATGCTCTAGAAACAAAGGATATTTGTAAGGAAAATACTCTTATTTAAGAAATAACTTAGCTAAAATATTTCTAGAAGAAGCTAAATATCTGAAGAAGTTTTGAAGAAACAAATCCTAGAAAAGGAAAGGCATAGTGAAAGTTTAGAACTTGACATAGTAGGTCTAAGAAAGGAACTTGAGAAAATAGGGGCACTAAATATTAGATTTGCTAAAGGATCTGAGACTTTAGATGAAATCATTGAAGTGCAACACTCTATTCTAATTAAGATAGGTCTTGGATAAAATTCAAATGGTGAATCATAAAAAACTATAAAATCTTCTGAAACAGGTACAAGAAGTTATCTCAATGTAGTAAAAGGAAGCAGTCATCAAAATTCTTGCTCTCGTCAAATTAATGAAGGGTCACATATCTCTTAAGAAAAACAACCTTATCACAATCAAATGGGAATTTACTCAAGAAGGTATTATTCTCCCAGGTACTCCTACTTCAACGGTAAATGCTTCACATGTAATAATTTTGGTCACAAAGATGTTCAATGTGTCGCTTATAAAACTATTATGACTAGAGAAGTAAGAAAACAAAAGAATGATATTGGGACAAAGAAATATTCTTATAATGTTTTCTCACCTCTTCAAGATGAAATTGAATGTTCTCTTTGCAATAACTTTGGTCATAAATAAAATTAATGTCGAAGCAGAATAAGACCATCTTACACACATGAACAAAAGACAATAACACCCAAGGTATGGAAAAAGAAAATGAAAAACTCTAAAAATTTAT
Source organism: Pinus taeda (assembly GCA_000404065.3). Lineage (NCBI taxonomy): Eukaryota > Viridiplantae > Streptophyta > Pinopsida > Pinales > Pinaceae > Pinus > Pinus taeda. The sequence goes on from APFE030134615.1 coordinate 77,672, forward strand.
GTATTCATGCTTCTGTGATTCATAATGAATTAAGAAAAGTATTTCAGTAGAAATCACATAAGAGAAATTTTTGGCCCATGCGTTTCGAACCAACAAGTGTGGTTCATATGCAGAAGATCAAGAAAATCTGTGGTACATTGACAACGGATGTTCGAAGCATATGACATGCGACAAAGATAAGTTTATGTATTTTAATGAAATAAAGAAATAAAATAATGTAAGTTTTGGTAATAAATCATCATCTTTTATTAAAGGGAAACGAATTGTGTTGTTAAAGAAAAGTGTCAAGGCTAGAAATGCTTTATTTGTTAGTCAAATGTGTGACCAAGGGCATGAAGTTGTTTTCAGATCAAAGAAATGTGTGGTAAGAAATCTAGAAACAGGTAAGATCATAATAAAGGAAACAAGTACAAGAACATTGTTACTTAAGAAAATCTAAACAGAGTTGCATTTGGCACAAAAGGTTGGTACATCTTAGATTTTCTCAATTATACAAATCAAGAAAAATGGGATTAGTTCGTGACTTTCCCAACATCTCTCCACCTACAAATAACATATGCAAATCATGTCAATTTGGTAAGAAAACCAGAGTTAAGTTTAATGTTAAAGAAGGTACTTCAAGTAAGCCACTTGAACTTATTCATACTGATTTGTGCTCCTATGAGAAAGAAGTCTCCTTGTGATGAACAATAATTCATAATATTCAATATGATTTTACAAGAATGAGTTGGACTGACTTACTGAAAATTAAAGATGAAGCATTTGATAGAATTCAAAATATTCAAGGCTTTGGTAGAAAATGAGTTAGACTTGAAAAACAAATGTCTTAGCTTTGATAGAGGAGGAAAGTTTATACCAGATGATTTTTTTAATTTCTGTGAACAACATGGCATCAAAAGACAATTTTCTATAGCTATGACTCCTCAACAAAATGGAGAAGAAAAAATAATGAACATAATAATCCAATAAATGGCACGTGCCATTCTTGATGAATTTGGAATGCCACATACCTTCTCAGGGGAAGCAACACATACAACCACAAATATTTTGGATAAAGTTTATATTTGAGTAAATAGTGATAAAAGTCCATATGAACTATGGTATGGTAAGCTTGCAACTTTCAAACACTTTAGAATATTTGGAAGCAAATGTTACATAAAGGAAAATGATGATAAGCTTGGAAAATTTGAATCTAGAGCTGATGATTGAATCCTTCTTAGATACTCTTCTAGAAGAAAGGGATATAAATCCTATAATAAAAGGATTCAAAACATTGTTTAATGCATAGATATTGTAATTGATGAAGCATCCACATGTACCAAAAGGGTGTTGAAAAATGTGCAACAAGAAATGTTAAATTTAGAATGTGCTATAAATAGAAGTCCTAAAAATAGCATGTCTAAAAATAGTAGTTTGGCCAGTGAGGTCATTGGCCACCTCGGGTGTGAGGTGAAACTGCTAAAAAAAAGTTCTAAAAATAGCAGTTTTGGGTCCCTTCTTATTTATAGTAGTCCCTGGTCTATCTATAGGAAGTAAATTCGATTTTGGTCTCACCAACAGTTTGGAATATTAATTAATTAATTCTCCATGAGTTAACTAGTTAAGGAAAAACAAACTAAAGTCTTTGTGTGAACATGTAGTAATTTCTCCACTGATTAAGGAATTAAGGATGAGTTATATATTGAGAGGATCAATTGACTTAGTTTAAACTAGTCAAGTTCAGTTAGATTAATTTAACAGGTTGTTCAATTAATGAGATATAGTTTGTTGATGCTTGCATGCATGTGACAACTATAATTTCCGATAACTGTGTATTCATTCATGGATAACTGATGCATGTCAGTTCTGTCATAGACCCAATTGAGATCCGACGTGGGATAATGTACTATCAGATGCTTGGATATTCCTTTGGAATATTCCTTTCATGCAGGAGGAACTAGTGTCCTTAAGGATTGCGCAGTAGGACTTGAGGTTGACAACATGTGTGATTAGATCAATATACATGTGTTTTGCAATTGAATTCCAATCAAAATTGTGCAAGGAAATAGGGGATTGGACTAGAGGAGCAGCCTTTAGATAAAGGGCTAGATTGGTTCATGACATAGATCATCAAAGTACAGAGAGAGCAGGATATCTTTTGAGCCGATTCTTTTTGGATGTTGTTGAGGATTTCCAATTGATTGATCATACAGAGATGGGGTTTTAGGATGGTGCTTTCCCCAGGTTATGTCTTCTGTGTTATGGTTGATTACTTCTCATTCTTAGTTATATCTGTTCATGCTTGATGTTGCTCATGTTTGATTAAGCTTCTACAAAGTTTATGGTAGATGTAGATCTAGTATTATGCTTTAGTACATTGCATATATCAATTGGATTTGCAAGTGAAATTTCTACATGATATCAGTGAGCTAGCTGATTTGTAGAGAAAATTCTACATAGTATCAGAGCATAGGTGATCAAGCAAGGAAGAACAGAGTGAGAGAGAAGTTGAAGTTTGTTGTTTTTGAATATCGAAGTGAGTTCTAATCACATATATTTCACCGATGGCGTTCTATGGTTTGAGACTTGAGTATGCATTGGATGGTAGCTCAAACTATATAGCCTGGAAGGATCGCATGGAGGTAGTATTATATGATAATGGTCTAAAGGACTTCATTAATCAAGAAGTCCTGAAGCTAAATGATGCTACTCAACTGACGGTATGGAAAAATAATGTGGCTAGAGCTAAGAGAATCCTATTGGAGGGAGTTTGAGATCACATTGTCTCGAGCCTCCATGGGAAGGAGACTCCATTTTTGATGTGGAAAACATTGAAAGATCTTTATCGGAATAGCAATGATCAGAGGAAGTTGGCACTGAAGGACAAACTTCGAAGGATCAAGTGTGAAAAGGATGAGACAATCTCTATGTATCTGAACAAGCTCACCTCATGCAGGGATGAGCTTGGAAGTGTAGGGATTGTGACCTTATATGATGATATGGTGAGTCTAGCACTCCTTGGCCTTCCTAAGAGCTAGCATAGCTACCAAGACTCGTTTAATGGAAGGGAGAAACTACCAGATTGGGAACGAATATGGTCAAATTTGATGCAAGAGGAGATTAGATGGAGCACTAGAGATGGTTCTTCATCCATGGAGGATGAGGAGAACTATGCCTTAGAGAGTAAGGCAAAGAAGGGGAAGGAGAAGGTTTCTCTTTGCGAATCCAATTCTTTCAATGGTAGGAAGAATGTTGACAAGTTGAAGGTGAGATGCTTTTGTTGTCATGAGGTGGGCCATTTTGCTACAAATTGTCCACAAAAGAAATCCAAGAAGGGATCCGAGGAAGGATCTGAACGTGAGGCACTTACTTCACAATTTGAGTTTGATTTCACACTCTTCGCATGCATGGTTTCATTCATGGTGGTGTTAGAGTCGGTCTTGTTAGTCCTCTGTCAGAGATCAATACTCTTTCTGCATTTCATTTTTAGGTGTCTCGCTCCATCCACTCAGCTGCATTCTGCTAGGGGCATGCCATAATCTGACGGAAAGGTCTTGTCAGTCATTTCCCCTCAAGTTTGGCACCTGCTGGCTTAGGTCTTTTCATAAATTTTCACTAAAGTCCATGACAGTCAATGTTTGATCTTTTAATGGACAAGAGTCATTTTCAGTCATTAGGTCTAGGAATCAGATAAATTGGTCTTTAAACATGTCCAATAAATCCATGCAGGCCAGAGGGAGACCCTTACAAAGTTGTGATTTAAAGATTTTCATCGTCATGTTGACAGAGTACGACTATTCTTCAAAACTCTGTTTTGAAGAAAAGTCAAACAGTGTGTCATTTGTGATAATTTTCAAAAGAAAAAATCCAGTTGATCTCTTCAGGCGCAGTCATGGTTTCCTTGGCCAAATGCCATGTCATGTAACCCCTGCAAAAAGTGCCAAAAATTTCATCATTATAGCTAAAAATTCAAAGGGAAATGTGAAATACAGAGTTGAATTAAATCAGGAAAAAGAGCCAAAATAAAAAATTATCAAAGTGGGTTTTGAAGAAACAAAAATTAAAGCCATGAATCCAAAGTATTTATATAAGATTCCCACAAGAAAATAAAGTCATTTTGCACACCAAGGATAGAGAGAAACATTGCAAAGTGATTGTGAGAAGGAAGCACACATTTTAGGTGAGTTTGGAGGAGTTTTCACAGGCGCAGCACACAGACAGAGGAGCGCGGCGCACATAGGGAGCGTGGCACACTGGGCGCTACCACGCAGTGTTAAGTTAACACGGGCGTGGCACACACAAAGGACATGGCGCACAGGCAGAGGGGCACGACGCACACCCACAAAGGCCGGGTTTTGTTCCAAATTTGCAATAAATCGCTTTGAATCCCTTCCAATTGACATGTAGGGTCTACATCTCGGTTGCTCATATGTTTTTGTGAACATGATGGTGGTTTATGGCCGTGTATAGTTGCAATAAAAATGCCTAAACCCTACCACTTGAAATCATCAAAGCCATTGCTCTTAGGGTTGCAAATTTGTGGTGTTGATGCCAAGGTTCCTCCTCCCTTTCATTTTTCCCTTTCTTTCCATTGTTCCCTTCCCCCCTATTCCATTTTTCCCATCTTTCACTACCCTAAAGCATTACTAAACCCATATTCCCTATCCCCTCCACTCATTTGTCAATATAAAACCCCAAAAACCTACCTTATAAAATCCCCAAACCCTCCTACATGTCCCTACACAAAATTTCTCCCATAATCCCTAATCCCATCATATTATTCCCCTTCCTAACACTCCCTTGTTGCATGGTTCCCCTTGGTGGTAGAGTTCATAACAACACATAGTTTCACACATCATCAAATGGAAATCCAAGCACAGTCCATACACAACAGTCATGGCATCTGAGCATTCATCGGAGTATGAGGTGGAAACCCAAAGTGATTCATCCTCAGAAGAACAGGCTCCCTAGAGACATCATAAAAGTGGCAAACATGTTAAGGATGAGCCAACCACCCTCACAGAATTGCAGGCCTGCCCTCTTGCTATGTCATGTTTCCAGCATCTATCATGTTTTGAGTTTTGTCAAAAGGTGGCTAATGTTCGAGTTCATCATGAGTTGGTCTCTCTTTTTGTGCTTAACTTACATGGAGATCATGCTATCTTAGCCGGGGTCACCTTCACACTGACACCTGAAACTGTCTCATTAGCAACCGGCATACCGAAAGTTGGAGAACCATGGCACAAGAAACAGAAGGTTGATCAGCAGCACTATGAGCCTTACATTAAGACCAGTTTCTTGAGGCAGCTGAAAACAGTCTTTCCATTCCAATATTTGAAAGATGAATATGCTCCAATGATGAAGTTAATCATGAAATATTTCAGTTGTGAGGGGAGGTTCTCTCGTTTATATGCCTATCACATCAGGTTGCTCATGCACTTTACCAGGGTATGGATGATTAACATCCCATATTTCATTTGCAGGAACATAGAGAGGATGAACACCTTCATGCAGCACAAAACCCCCTGGCAGCAACTTAACAGTGTTTATCACTTTTCTCTTATTAAGATTTTGGTGGTTCATCAGCTGGGATTGTAGGGCATTACTTAGGATGATTTCATCTCCCGTGGCCTCTTCAACACTTCACAGGTATTATCAGAGGTTGAACATGAGATAGGTGGTCCTTCTCATCAGTATCAGCACCATGAGACCACTACTATGCCAATATTCATCACCTATCAGAGAGGCAGTAGACAATTGTTTGCAGCAGCAAAGCGAGTGTTATCTCCACCCAGGGTGGAAGGGGCCTCACTTCTGACATCGGCAACACAGGTACAAGACAAGGTCAAGAGGCCCATGCATGATGAGGGGCCATCAGGTGAACAAGAGGCCGACTTCATCCTCATTCATGATGATGATACAGATGTGGAGAGTGCCAAACTTAGGAGGACCATTCAGGAGCAGCAAATGGAGATCCAAGCCTTGTCCTTCAATTTGGAGAGGGCTAAGTGGATTATCAAGTATTTGGAGCAGAGGAACAAATAGCTCGAAGACCAGGATGAGATCATGGAGCTGAAAAACATCTGCGAGAATCGCCAAACTACCCAACATAGGAGGATTGAGCTCACTCCATTATAGCAAGAGATTAACAATGACCGAGAGTCTTGGCTCGAGCGTATCAACATCCACCTTGAGATACTGCTAGAGAAGGCTGACAAGGACAAAACCATATTGAGGAATATGGTTTATCACTACAGGGCACGAAACATTAGTTCAAAGGCTCGAATAAGGAGTTTGAAGGCGAAATTGAGGAAAGCGACAAAAAGAAAAAAGAGGCAAAAAGAGCAAGATCGGCTCTGAATCTTGGCCGAAGCCTCTGTGGCCCAGCATAGCACTTCATAGAGGATCTCCAACACTTGACAAATTTTTGTGCACAAAACAGGGTTTTTATCCCTATGCGTCGTGCCACTGGTGCAACGCTTATGATAGGGAGCTCCAAATCAAGAATGGTTTGAATTTTTTGTTTCAGCATGACAAATCATGACTACTGGTGCATGGTCAAGAATTTTGGGCAAGTTTTGAGTCCCCGGGAGGTCAAAAACACTCAAAAAATGACCTCTCTGCCCCTATTTTGACACACAGGAAGAAGTCTTGGGAGATTGAAGTTTTGGAGGGGAAAATGAGCACAAAATTCAGAAATTCCACTTGGTTTGGAAAGTAGATAGGTAGGGTTTTCTAACAAGCATACTTGGGCACAATTTGGACTTCAGAAGGTACCTCAAAATCGCCTCCAAAGTGGCACGGCGCATATAGTTTTGGGCGCGGCGCACAGGGACCCAAAGGCCAAAATCACTTCCACTCCGCGACATTTCGATTCGCGACTTTCTCCAAGTGGGCCCGCTCATTTACACTATATTTTTCTCGGTAACTAAGGCAAAGTTTAAAAAGTATTTTCACTAAAGGTTGGCTCCTATCTAAGTGGCAAAGGAAGGTGAGCAGTCACCCAAGAAATTTGTCATTTTTGTAACGCTGCACCTGTCACTAATGGTTCGCTTTCCATTTCCATTTTGTAATGATTTGAAAACCTCCCCAACTATGGGTCTTTCCATTTCCCAATGGAAAAGTCTATTTATTGCATGTAAAACCATTTGCAAAGGTTGGAGGTAATTTTTGGGATACTGTAGGAGAGAAATTCAGTTCTTCATTGTATATTTTGACAGAGAATTAATGAAAGGCAGCGGCTCTGGTTCGTGAGATTCATGTGGTGTGAGTGTAGCAAATGTATTCTCTTTCTGTTTCATATGTATTTCGTTATGTTTCACAGTTCATTCATATTCATTTCCAATGAAATTTTCTAAGTAAGATAAGGTAGAATTCATGTTTATTGCTCTGCCTGTGGGAAAGTTTCACGTTATGTGTTCTTCTTCTGTTGAAAAGGATTCATGTGTTTATGCCCTTTTCACTCTCCTAAACAATCTTTCCGCTCCACATTATTTCAAATTTAATTGCTAGACTTTCCACCTGTCTTGCCTCATGAAGTAATCTGTGCCTTTGTGTTAAATTCTCTGCTCATATTGTTTGTTGGTCCCATATATCCCAGAAACTCAGTCATTTATAAAAAATTGCTTCTTGTTTCCATATTTATTTACCTAGCCTAAAATCAATATTCGCTATAAGTCACCTCAGACCATATCTTTTATTTATTCACTGCGCATGACACAGAGAGAGCCCTCTCCTATTCTGGTAGGGCTAGCTACCAGACTGAGCGTGGTTTGTGGTTACCCTGAATTTTGCCTTCCTTTAGCCTAAGGCATATTTAGGTGCTAACAGGTGGGAAGTGGTTGGTTTCTTGACAGAGGAGCTTCTTTCCACATGACCAGTGACAAGAGTTTGCTCAGTACTTTGGAGGAGAGAGATCTCCAGATACTCATAGCAATGGGTAATGATGAGAAATACAGTTTCTTAGGTGTAGGCATGGTTATTTTTTAGAGGGAGCATGGGGCTCAAATTACCTTGATCGATGTCAAGTATGTACCAAGACTAAAGAGAAACTTGGTGCCGATCATGATGCTGTAAGATAGAGGCTATGATGTAGTCTTTAGTAAGGGAAAGGTTTTCCTTAGACACATCATCACTAGACAGGTGAAACAGATTGGTTCACGGGTCAAGAACCTGTATGCTCTTGAGGTTCAAGATGCATGCAAAGCCTTGAGCAGCAAGGCAACTGATGGAGACTTGGTGGTTGAGAGGGATTGTATGTTATGTCTCAACATACAATGCCAGAAGAAGTCTCAAAAGATTATGGAGGAGCCATGATTGGTGCAGCAGCTTCACGATGTTATGGAGCAGCCACAACAGGGGAAGCTGAATGGAGATCGAGTAGAGATATCTACTCATGCAGAGACCTCTAGTAGGGGGAAACTTCAAGCCAGGTTGATAGAGGGATCGCATGTAGCCATACCTCTAGCTAAGAGGTGGGGCGATGTAGAGTGATTGTCCTAAGAAGGAGGGGGAGGATCCTTAAGGTACCCAACCTCTTGGATGAGACCTTGCTACGGGATCCCCGACGTGGAGTAGCAGGAATTGACTAATTGGATAGAGACAGATGCAGATGGAGTAGCAGAGAGAGCTACAGTGCAAGGAATCCCAGGACAGTGCAGATCTAGCAGGCTGCAGTAATGCGAGAGGCACAAGTGTGTTGCACAGTGCTAGGTGGCACAGAGAGGTGTGCAATGGTGCGATATGCATGGAGATGTTGCAGTAGCACAGATGTCAGAGAGGGAGCACTTGGCAATAGCAAGTAGAGCTTCAGCATCAGAGTATGTTCTAGCCCAACAGAGTGGTCAGTTGAGAATGTTTTTGTTCCAAGAGCTGTTGGAGCAAGTGGACTAGATAGATGTGTTACATGCAGAAAATTCTAGAGTTACAAGATCGGGTTCGAGAGGAAGCCTTTCTTGTTGAGAGGGAGTGTTGAAAAATGTGCAACAAGAAATGTTAAATTTAGAATGCGATATAAATAGAACTCCTAAAAATAGCATGTCTAAAAATAGTAGTTTGACAAGTGAGGTCATTGGCCACCTCAGGTGTGAGGTGAAATTGCTAAAAATAGGAAGTTCTAAAAATAGCAGTTCTAAGTCCCTTCCTATTTATAGCAATCCCTGGTTTATCTATAGGAAGTAAATTTTATTTTGGTCTCACCAGCAGTTTGGAATATTAATTAATTAATTCTTCATGAGTTAATTAATTAAGGAAAAACAAACTAAAGTATTTGTGTGAACATGCAGTAATTTCTCCACTGATTGAGGAATTAGGGATGAGTTATATATTGAGAGAATTAGTTGACTTAGTTTAAACTAGTCAAATTCAGTTAGATTAATTTAACAGGTTGTTCAATTAACGAGATATAGTTTGTTGATGCTTGCATGCATGTGACAACTATTATTTCAGATAACTGTGTATTCACTCATGGATAACTGATGCATGTCAGTTCTGTGAGAGACCCAGTTGAGATTAGATGTGGGACAATGTACTATCAGACGCTTGGATCTTCCTTTGGAATATTCCTTGCATGCAGGAGGAACTAGTGTCCTCAAGGATTGCATAGTAGGACCTGAGGTTGACAGCAGGTGTGATTAGATCAATATACATTTGTTTTGTAATTGGATTCCAATCAAAACTGTGTAAGGAAATAGGGGATTGAACCAGAGGATCAGCCTTTATATACAGAGCTAGATTGGTTCATGATATAGATCATCAGAGTACATAGAGAGCAGGATAGCTTTTGAGCTGATTCTTTTTGTATGTTGTTGAGGATTTCCACTTGATTGATAATATAGAGATGGGGTTTTAGGCTTGTGCTTTCCCCAGGTTATATCTTCTATGTTATGGTTGATTACATCTTATTCTCAGTTGTATCTGTTCATGCTTGATGTTGCTCATGTTTGATTAAACTTCCACAAAGTTTATGGTAGATGTAGATCTAGTATTATGCTTTAGTACATTGCATATATCGGTTGGATTTGCAGGTGAAATTTTTACATGATATCAGTGAGCTAGCTGATTTGTAGAGAAAATTCTAGAAAGGGAAGAACCAATAGAAGACAAGCCTCTCCCACTACAAGACAAAATTTTGCAAGAGAAGGAAATAGAGAAGCATCATAAGAAAATAATGAAAATAAAGATACATCAGAAAAGACTCCTTCAAGGTATGTTCAGAAACATCATCCTAAATCTCAAATTATAGGGGAAAAGGCTAGTTACTTAGCCTTACTATTGTTGGCTTGGTTTGGGCTGACCCAGGTTCAATATATACTGAACACTAACAAAACCCGCAATCACTAGCCCTTTCGGCAACGACTTGCAAGCAGATTGTAGTCTCACCTGAAATGACTATGGGAGGATGAAGAACCAGGTTTTTGCAACCTTGAAGGACGTGGACATGTGGTATTACTATGTTCTTTTATTCTTAACATTCATAAATCACTTTGCCACATTACATTAATCACTTAAGCATCTCATATAAAACTATAAACCATCACTCTGTTGAAACAAAATTCAACTGTACTAATTCCAACTCTAAAACATATAATAAGAAAATATACACATGAAGACACCAAATTACTATGGTTCACCACAATGTGGGGCTACGTCTACAAGAACTATTTCTTAATATAATAAATCCTGTAAAGAAAACAGTTCTTGGCCCACGCACTAAGTTACAGTCTATTTTCACACTCAACTGTAGACTTGAGGCCTCTGCGCACTCAGCAGCAGAGCCTCTCCTTCACCACAAACCTACATATCACAATAATACAACCATAAACATTGATCTGAGTAATAAAGATGATTCTCTTCTTTATTAATTTACCCTATATATACTATTACATTGAGGGTTACATCCTCAAATAACATGGTCCAAATACCATGGAATGCCTAAAACAAGATACTATGGTCCGACAACCATTGATTGCTTACAAAATTGTGTTCCTTTACAAAAAAGGAGGGGCTTCAACCTACCCTGAAGCCCCCACACCATGTTGTATATTTATTGTTTGGTCCACTTTACTCTCTACTACTCTACTGCATGGCCCACTTCGTGCTCCCTGCATTCTCCACTGTGCACTCCACTCCACAAAATGCAGAGTCTACCAAAATCTAGGCCAAGTTGGGTTGTGCCTAACATTCCCCCAACACTCACATATGATTTGTTTCGAGTCACTAAATTGATTTTCCTTTAGTATTTGCTATGATGTCGTTGTAAGCATTGTTGAACTGCTGCAAAGTCTCTATGACTTGTTTCTCTTCACTGCACACTTCCTCTAGTTGTGCTTCTGTCACAGGTTATGTAGCCTTCTATACCATCACTATAACCCTCTGTCAAAGCTCTTGAAGCTTTTCATCTACTTCTTGGGATAGTTAGAGAGCCTCATCCTTCCATTGCTGAGTTCTCTTTGTCAAAACTTGTTCTTCCTTCAGTAGCTCCTTAATCTTTTTCTGGAGGGCATTTCCATCATTAATCTTGGCGAGTTTCTATGAGATTTGTAAGGTCTTCATAGTTGTCCATATATCTTCCAGCTACTGTTTCTTTTGATAAATTTCTTCTTGTAGTTTCTGCACATTTGGATCTTCCTGTAGCGAAGTCCAAATCAGTAAACTCTCATCCAAAAGTTTCCCACAATCTGCCACTACTGCAGAAATGCTGGCCATTGTAGCCTTTAGGTCAATCTCCCTCTTCTCTTGCACTTCCTGTGGTGTGGATGGCTATAGCTTCATTTGTAATTCACTGATATGGATTTCATATTTAAATTGTACTGTAGCAATATTCTCCTTATATTGTTTTACTGCAAGGCTTAGCTTCATGACCTTATCCTCCACTAGTTCTTCTTCTCAGACATCAAGGTCCAGAATCTCTTTGCATGTTGCTTTAACCACCTCCTTGATATTTTTTTGTTGTTAATATGCTTAATCCCTTTCTTGGATCACCTGGTTGAGCTTTAGTAGTAGCAAAGCTCACTTTCTTTCTACCTAAATTTTCAACTGCAAGGTGTACTGTTCGTACAACTTCAAATCATCTATGATTTCCAAGTGCATCATGTGTAATCTCTGCAATGGTACTGCTGTGATGTTCATGTTGAAATTCCTCCATTCTTTAGCCTACTGTTGAACATCAACGGAGTCAAAATACAGGGCCCTGGCAGGTATCGATGATATTTGAGCTGCAAGTGTATGCTTTATTTTCCTCTCTTCTCCAAATTTATCCACTACCTACATTGCATGTCTAAATGTCTCCACCAATATTTTGAGTTCTACGATGCACTCCTACACACTCATTAGAAGTGTGCTTGTTACACAGTAATTTGTCACTGTCCTCATCTCAGTCCCTCTGTTGTGTCATGTGTCAAATAAACATGTTAATATCTTCCCACCAACGTAAGAAGATTAAACAAATGCTCTCTGATGTTGCAAATTGATCCTCATTCCCTAAGTTTTTGCCTCGTTGCGAGTAAATCTTTAATATACACGACGATCCCATGTCCATAATGGTCTCATCGTGACTCCATCGCAGGTTTACATCTATTTCCCATGACGGTCATATTTCTAGACCTGGCACAATGTTATGAGCTATATATAGTGATGGTGGGTCTGCGTGCATTGCCTCCTAGTGACGCCGTCGCAGAGATTTAGTTTACGGCTCGTGATGATCCAAATGGGGCGAATTTGTTCCAACAGTCAACCTTCTGGATTTCTTTAGACCTGGTTATTGGGTTGGTTTGCGTCGCCCTTCCCCCTCTAGAATGGTAGTTCCGTCATTTTTGCTACCTTCCTTGAGGATGAGCTCCTCCTCCCTCATTTCATGTAGACTCCTTCTCCTTTTAAAGCACTCACCTTTGCTACGATCTACTAGTTCTTTTGGTTGGGTAGTGCTGCTAGTGCTTTGAGTTTGATAGTTAGCTACTATGAGTGTGAAAAGTGCGGGATTGTTGATAGCTTTTGGAAGGTTGTAGACTGCCTTTAACTTTGTGTTAAAGCTTATGAATGAGAGAGAGACATTGTATGTTGAGAGACCCATCCTTGAAGAGTGAATGATTGAGAAACATACTGACTGGACCATCTGAGAAGGCATGCGACGTAAATAGATCATTGTTGACTTTATGAGTAAATATATCATTGTTGTTTCCTGTTTATGTGCTTTGTTGTTTTCTTGTGCTGTTTCAGGTTAATTGCTCGTTAAGGAGAAGGAAACAGAAGCTGGAGCAGTGCAATGGAACTTCATCAACCACCAGTTTGAGGTAGGACTCCAACGATGACTATTTAAGGAAATCAATTGTTGATTTGTCTTTGCTGTGACTAGACCCACTCTAGGGCTAGAGGGGTTTCCTCTGTCCATAGAGAGAACACTTTCCTGCATCACAAGTTGGCGACTCCATTGGGGAGTCCTTCCTATGTTTTTCTCTTGTTTTCTTTTGCTTGATTTTGAGTTAGTGTCTTTTGAATTTTGGGATTGAACCATCGGTCTTTTGGGTTACCTGGGTCAATCTGGGAAATCCCTTTATTGTCTGTAAGGATAGACTGGTCTTTGTTTGGGAGTTTTCATTCATCTTTCATTGTTTTTAAGTTCGTCACTGGAGAAAGCTTAATAGTCGCGTCGACGTCACGTTGTCTCTGTTTTAAAAGTTTGTGCGTCGTTGAATACTATCGTACAGTCGCGACGATTCCTTAAATCGTCCCGTCACTGGAAAGGCATGTACTTTTGCGACAACGTCACTCTATTGCTATAGCTAGTGATTGATTGGCACTAGTTTCTAGTGTTACACCCGCAACGATTCCTGTAGAATTGTTTTTTCAATTCTACCTCCTATATTCATCAGTCTGGTTAATCCCTTGTTGTCTTTCTCCTTTCTATTAGTTTGTTTTAATTTCTTTTGGTTAAGGTGCTTACTCTTTGGTGTCATTGAAGTGAATCTTGTATTTTTGGCTTTGTGACCTGGTTTTTCAAGTTTTAAATTATTTGGCTTCGCTGCTTTGTTGTCCAAGATTCGTCTGCAACTTCCCTGTTGGTTTGCTTGAGGTTTTTTCCATTGCTTGTTTCTTGTTGATTGATGCTTAGTGTTGATTATTGAACCAATTTGATATTGATTCGATTTTTTCATTACCAGACATAGACTACAATTGTTTGGATCAATCGGTTTCACGCTTGCTTGTTTGTTTCTTTAGAATTCAAAGCTATCAAAATTAAAAGATTGCATTCATTAGTATGTGAAAGTGAAAGTACATTTGCATTTCAAGTTTTTCATGTTTGAAAAATAGGAAGGAAAACTTTAAATCTCTCATTAGTAGTATCGATGCATTGTAGGGATTGATGTGTTTATGCATTGTGTCTCTTAAGTGATTGCATTTGTTGATCTTGGTTTTGTCTTGGTTTGGGAATGATATCTCCACCCTTCTGTAAGTAGGAGTTCATCGAAATGAAAGATGCTTTATTCATTTTAGCTGCATCCTAGGTTTTGATATACACACGGTAAGGCCTAGAAATTGAAACATAATGCAAGATCAACTCTAAAACGAACTGAATGAACCTAACAATGCATTGGAACATAACACACATTATTTAGAGGTCTAGGATAGAGACGTGCTCTGGCATCGTTAAACCTAATCATTGTTGCTTTCACTTAAGGTTGGGTGATTCCTCCTTTTATGACTCTATAGCTGCTAGTACAGATTTGTTCTCCCAGTACCGTTGAGTATATGTTGGGAGACCCCACTAGGTTATCATCCTATATCCTTAGGAAGCCATTTCTGCCACCTTACAAACTATAATGCATTGAGCACAATGTTCAAGAAGATTGACTGTCGTACGGAAAGTCCTTGGTTTTCATATGATCACCAAGGTGTATATGCAATTTTATGGGTTGTTTAGTAAACCTTTTGCCTAGTTCTCCAGAGCAGTCACTTTCATTCCTTTTTAGACTCCTTAAAAGAAAAGGTCCATATGAGCACTTGTCCTTTTAGGCTCATTAAATATTCTAAGGTGACTAGAGTCATCTTTTCATCCTTTTCTCTCTAAAGATGAAAAGGTCAAGTTTTGTTCCTGTATCTTAAAATTTATTTGGCCACATTCACATTTACCTTGTTAGATCTTGTTTGCTTTTTAGTTTGCATAGGGTTCTTTCCTTACTCATTAGTTTTCCTAGGCTTTTTGAATAAAATCATCCTGGTAGAATCACTGATCTCGTCTCTTGTTCATAGTGACCAAGGGTCTCTATCTTCTATCACTTCTGAGGTACTAGTTGTTAATGATACTCTCCTTGCAATTCCAAGCATCCAACCACTTAACTCTCGCACTCCAGATGACGAGTCTTATGATATTAATTGGAACCCCATTTGGGAGCCTTTCGAAGAAGACATTCCCGCCACTCCTTATGGTGTTTCGGTCCCAATGTCTTCCTTCGACATCGATGAGAGGAACCCCGTCCCGGGTGAAGAAACCCTTATGGCCAGCAGTGAAATACCTATATCGCCCGAAACTTCACCCTTCCGTGTCACCCCTCTTGGTATTACATTGCCTTTACGCTACAATGCCTTGGCGGATATCATGGGTTCTAGATCCCCCCTTACGAGACCACACCCCTTATGAGTTCCATGTGGTCTCGTATCATAACTCCGACTTCAGAGCCTTTTACGCCCCAGATTCATAATGTGACTGTCACATTGGTCCCGACTATTCCAATTGTTTGTGTGGCTCCTTCAGCCCCTGCTGTCAGTGCTATCACTGCATCTTCGGTTGTGACCACTGTTGCTAGACCTTCACCTGGTCCTACAAATAGTGGTTCGTTGGCATCCACATTTGGGGTTGTCAATCCTACTTTGAGTGCCCCACCTTCTTATGGTTCCATTCCAGTAGGGGGGCATATGATCAATATTTCCAAGCTCTTTAGAATCCGGATCCACAAGATCCGTTTCATTATTATGAATCTCAAGGAACTCATATGTATCACCTCAGAACCATACCATCTCAACCTGCGGTTGAGGTCTCGGTCTTGTTATCTGTTGCTTGGGGCACCACCACTTATCATGGTGGCCAAGCACAACCTTCAAATATTCAAGGACCACCCTATTAAGGTCATCCGTCTTGCGGGAAGCCACCTCATAGACAGTCGTATTATGGACAACCTTATCTAGGGAAACTTGTCAACCAACAAGGACAACCCTTCTAGGGACAACCTTCGGCCTTCAGTGGTTCATCTTTCACATACTTAGGGAAACCTTTTGGTCATCCGGGACAACCTTACATGCAACAAGGCCAACCCAGCATCCAACATAGCTACCCTTCTAGGCAAGTTGGTCAGCCTCATGTTCAGCAAGGCCAACCCACTGTCTAGCCTAGTCAACCTTCTGGACAAATTGGTTAGCCTCAAATCCAACAAGGCCAACCAATTGTCCAATCTGCTCAACCATCTGGTTAGTCGGCCTCAGTTGTGCAAAGTCAACCCAATACCCAGTAAGCTCAACCTTTTGGGCAGATGGGTCAACCTCAATCTCAGCTAGGTCCACCTTCTAGCTAGATGGCTCAACCTCAGTTCTCCCAAGGACATCCATCTGGGCCTGCTCAAGTGGGCACTCAAACGCTCATTGCTTCTCAAGCCCCACCCAATTTTCAGCCCCAGTCTGGGCCTCAGACCCAATCTGGTCTTCAAACTCAAGTTGGACTTCAAACCCAACCTATTCATCAGTGCAACCTGGCCCCCAAGCTCAATTTGGGGCCCAGCCGCCTTATGGTTTCCAGTAGCCCCAAGGGCAAACTCAATTTTCCCCATACCAAAATTATCAACAACCACAGGTTAACCCTTATCGAATTTTTAGCAACCATACGTTGCTCCTGTGGGTCAGGTTGGTAATCAATGGAATGCAGGGGGTCAAATCCAGGGTCAACCATCTAGCTACAACTATAACCCCTATGGACAAAACCCTTACGGGCCAACTTCTTCTGGAAAAAATGAATGGGTGCAACCGGGAACTGGATGGAACTTTGGTGCTATTTCTTACTCATGGCCTCAAATGTCCTTCAACCCTCAATTACCCTTTTTGGTGACATTGGAATTATCGGATGTGTCCAAACTGACAAATGGTCATATCCTTCATAATTCATATTAGCCACCAGTTCCAACTAAGATTTCTAGTGATTGTCCCAAATTTGATGGTAAATCTAGAGAAGATCACCATGCCCATGTCATGACCTATCACCTATGGTGTTCATTGAATTAATGGCTTGTGTTGGGCAATTTAATTGCTTAAATTGCTTTTCATTAAATTATCAACTAAGGAAACTCGTAAGCTTGTGATGATGCCAGCAAAATATATGCAGGAGTAGGCAACTAACTCTATGTCTAACTAAATGATTTCTAATTCAATATAATATGCGAGGGAAGAGGCTCCTAATTGAGGAGGTTTTGGTTGTCCTTCCCTATAGTATTATAGATTGAAAAGAAATCATTGATTACATAAAACCAAAACTTGAAATAAAGACAAGAGAATGAATTCTAATTATTATTCAAATTCAAATAGAGAGAGAGACTAACTTAGTCCCTTGATTGTCCCCTCATATACTGATCCAAACTAAACTAAGGGTCATTCATAAGCATAAGAAATGAAATAACTTGAAACTTAAAAGCAAAAGAAGGAATTTCAATTATCATGCAAATAAAATGGAGAGAGAGCCTAACTTAGACCCTTGGTTATCCCCTCACATGCTGATAAGATTTTAATTTAAAACTCATTCATCAATCACAAACAAACCTTCAATCGTCTAAACAATTAAATGAAATAAGATCTATTATGAAATAAAATGTTTCTTTGATCCTTTTAGAGTGAGCTCAATTCTCTTAAGAACAAAGTGACAAACTATTCCATATACTACATTAAGACAACTTATATCTAAAACTATAGAATTGAAATTTATGTAAAATGAAGTTTTATTCTATTCTATCATAAGTTGGATACATGCTCCTAGAGTCCTCTTCTTTGGAATGGAGGAGGTACTCCTATTTATACAATGGGATGAGATAACAAACTCATAACGATGATCCACTAATCTCTATTTAGTTCCATACATCTCTCAACCATCTAGACACATAACCCCCTTTTGTTCTTTATCTTCTCCATGAGATCATGACCTTTTCCATGAGGCTTATCTTATCAAATTCGAATTTGATCATTCAAGGCCACATAAAGATGCCTTGGAAGCTTCCTTCGTACCTACACATGTCAACAAACTCATTCTAATTGTTACTCCCAACCTCTGGTGCCTTCTCTGGATTTCTCTGGAACTATGGCTCTGCCTCCAACCCCTGGTGGCTCTGCCTCTATTAGCTCTCTGAAGGGAAACACTGCTCCTCTGCTTGGCTCTCTGGCCTTTGAGGAATCCTTTGACTCTGCAGCTTCCATCTGTTCCTCTATCCCCAATCATGAGGAATCATTCCCTTGTGTCTCTTTAGCTTGGTGTGCTTCATAACGCATCCCTGTTACAGAAACGCCGACTCATAGCGTGGCACAGGTGTGATGGCTATTTCCAAATGGAAATGAACTGGCAGCCTCTTTCTAGAATGAAATCCACAAAATAACACATTCTTCATTTGGAACAGAAACACAAAGGAATACATAGAAAAAACCCATCATGGGCCTTGAGCCCAAACTTCAAATGGCCTTAAATCACATCTACATCCCTCTCGGGTCCATCCTGTCATCGCAAATCGCAATCACACAGGCGGAATTCTTAAAACCCAAGAATTTGACAAATACATGGAAATACAAAGAAATCTCGTAAATCTAGATTTCAAATATTATTCAATCATGTTTATAATCTTTATCGGGTCCCTGCCTTGATCGCTAATCACCAATCGCTTTATCGACATATCGCAACCACTTTATCGGTGCTATTGCAAGTTGCCCTATCGCATATGTGACGGCCCTTTATAATGTTGTGATCCACCAATCGTCGATATCGGTGCATTGCATATCACTATCACAACAGCCTCGAGGGTGTTCCCTTTAACTCTGTCGATTACCGACCCGCTGATCTGCCGATCGCAATCACTCTATCGGCTCCTCGCAACATCGCATATCACTAGTTCACAATCGTAAATCACAATTACTTTATGACCGATGCAATGAATGGCGATCACACATCGCATGGTCCAAAGGCCTGAGGTCCATTTCTTTTCGATAGATTGTTGCGATGGGATAGTTCGGTAATCGCATATCACAATCGTTGATGGCCCAAGGTCCTTCCTTTTGGAATAATTGCGATTCAGTATTTAACGGTGATCGCATATTGCATGTCCTTAAGACTTGTGATCCGATCCTGTATAATACATATCTCCGATGCGATATTTCCATTGTTCCATTGGAAAAAGGTTTCCGATGCGATTTCTTTAAGGAAATTACGATAACAACATATTTTCCCTTAAAGACCAATTTAATAAGAAATGCCTCCTTTTCTAAGGACATTGGGCGATTTCTTTTTACAATAACTCCTTCATCCGGAGTCTGTTTTGGTCCATTCAAATTGTAGTAGATTCAGATTGAAGAGATCTATGCAATGAGACTATTTCTAGGAGGATATTTTTACTTTCCTTTTTCCTTTTTGAGGAGATTTCATAGACTTAGAAGTCTATGTTAGATCCATTTTGGATCATGCCTTCCCACTAAAAAGCTTTTTGGACTCCAAAAGACTGATAAACTTATCTAAACAGTAAATGAGATTACCTCACCCTCTTCTTTCAGCCTCCATACACTTTCCTTGCATAGTTCCTTTGAACCAAAACCTTTAAACACTCCTTTCCTGGATGTGCTTGTCCTCCTGAGAAGAACTGTCTTCCTCCATGACTTCCTGTAGAACTCCTTTTGAGAAGGTTATAGAAGGTAGTTTGAACTTCTCTACCTTGATCACTAATCCAAGGTGGCTCAAACCAATGTGAAGTTACATCTGCCTCACAACATTTTCATTTATACAAGTTTGACATACTGTCAACAACAACTGTTAACAACAACATGATTACAAACAACAACTGGATGGCCTAAACTCCTGCTTCCACAAAAGAAATAGATTTTCACATCTTGTGAACACCTCCATGTCTTTACATCTGCATACAAATGATTGACTAGATAACAAGCCAACAAAACATGCCTTTAAAACAATTGATCCTTCAAGTCAAGCATGTAGAAAAATAACTTTAGGATTCTTTTTCAAAGATGAAGCACTTCATCATTATCTCCATCTTGGAGACCAAATCAACTTTTTCCAAGTCAACATTAACATTACATGCATGCTTACAAACAAAGCAATCAACTCTTCAAGTTAATCACACATACATGTTCAAATACAAGGAAATCATCAGCATCCCTATGTTCATGCACATCATTATCATGCATGCATTTCATCCTTCAACTTTCACTTAAGCACATTGTACTTTTGAAGCTGAAATGAATATAATGTTGCAGTAATAGAGTGAGTCTCCTACTCAACTTTTCCATTCACCTTCTTGGTAAAATCCTGCAACTTGCATCTCATTAACAAAGAAATGCAAGTAGATGTGATACATTTATGTTCACATCAAAAGATATGCAAATTTAATTGGATAAGAACTCTAACCACTTCTTACCAATCCATTTCAAAGGTCCTCCCTTTGTCTGCTCATCAACAACGATATGTGAATCATCTTGAAACACATCATTTATGGAAACTTCCTTTCCATTCATTCCATTTTCTCTTTCCACCTTCTTCAAGTTTCATGGAAGCATTGATGGATTCAGAGTCCAACATTTTGCAGCAATATGTCCTTACTTATGGCAGTAAGTGCAATTCATGTGCATCTTCTTGACAGAATGATTTGCCTTGTCCAGTGGACCTTTGGCTTTTTTCTTCCTTTCCTTCAAAAGTTTCCTGTATGCGGCCATTCTCTTCCAACATCTAGAAACACCATGGTTATCCAAACCAAAAAAGGAACATGCAATTATTTTCCCATACTTATATGGAAATTTATCATGCTGAACATAATCAAAAGGAATATGGTTAAAACCAGATTTATACCTTTCTCTTTCACCTATATCGCCTTCATGAGGAGGTGAATTGAATGAAGAAGTAGCTTCCTTTGGAACACCATCAATCTCTTCAAGGCTTTCATAGTTTCCCCAACTCTCTGGTTCAAGTGTATGCTTATGAACACCGTCTTCCTGCAAATGTTTTTTCAAGCTATTGCATTCCCCGTGAATACAATCTTTACACTCTTGAGGTAGAAGACCTGAAATGAAACTCCTTCTTGGAACTGTTTCAATTATCTTCATGACAGCTTTGGAACATTCTCCCTAAGACTGTCCATATCCAAGACCCAAATACTTAGGCCTTTCCTCAACCATTATTGGTTCAAAAATACCCTGTGCATATTTTCCCAATCCTTTCCCTTCATAGCCCATCTTGGACATTAAATTGGACCCTATGCCTCTGGTATGTTTTTCAAAAGAACCAACATATATATTCTTAGAATAATTTGAAGACAAACAGGAATTGTTTACCTCTTCTTCAAGCTGATACTTGACTAAGGCTTCTTTGGCAACAAGGAGATGTGTCTCCAACTCATGCATCCTTTTCAGGTTCATATTTGCAATATGAAGTTGCCTCTCCATTTCCTGCAATTTGTCAAAAGCAACTACTTCTCTTCCTTCATAGAATTCAACTGCTCTCTAAGTATGATGTTCTTCCTTCCAAACTCATACATTTCTCTCACCATATCCATCATGATGAACAAGTTTTGCTTCATGTCTTCATCAAGGAATCTTGTGACGATGGAAGAATTTGAGGACTCACTTGTAGAAGTAGTCATTATCAGAATGAACAAAAGAACTTCAAACAAGATTAAAAAAGAGCTTATTCAAGCAACCTTTTGCAACAAACCTCTTGTGCTTTAAGGATTGCTTTGAGGTCCTTTGGGATAGCAAGAATGCCTTTAGCCCTTCTTCCTTCTTGTCCTCTCCTAGACTTATCTATCAATAGCTTTCCCTAAACCTTTGCAAACTCAAACAACAGTGAATTTACAAATAATCAAATAATCAATCCTTGACTATTTAAACACCTTTCAAGTTAAACAAGAAAATATATTGTTCTTTCAATCAAGCATCCTGATTTGATTGATCAAGCATCATGATACCACCTGCTCTAGCACAACTTGCTCTGATATAACCTTCTTTGAAGGTGGGGTTAATCAACCTGATGCTCTGATATAGATAGCTCTGGTACCACCTGATCTGAAATGGGGACCTAAAGGCTTCATGTCATGCTTACAAGAACCTCTCCCACTCCAAATCTTATATATATTCCCCAGATCTATGCTTATGATTGATAATTAGTGGAATTAATAACTTGAAATAGGTGTATGCTTGTGTTTGTTTCTAGACTATTTATGTGCTTATTGTTCTGTGCTTATGCTGATATTTAAATACATGCAACAGTAAATAATGCAGCAAATAAGAAAATGCAAAATACAACAATGTAATATGGAGTTCACCCACACCTCTTGGGCTACATCTCCTTGAGCTCTAATCATCTCGATTAGTCTCTTTGGGATTATGGTTGAATTCTTTTACAAGTTCCACACTCAACTCCAATAGGTTATGACTAAACCATTGGGCTTAGAATACCATTTTTATCCTTGGTCGTTTGGCTCTTTGGCTCTCAGCTCTTGGCTCTGGCTCTCAGCTCTCACTTTCTCTCTCGGCTCTAGCTCTCAGCTCTCACTTTCGCTCTCGGCTCTAGCTCTGGCTCTCACTCTTGGCTCTTGGCTCTCGGCTCCGTTAAGCACTTTGGCTCTACCTTTCCAACCTCTGGTGGCTATGCTCTATTAAGCACTCTGATTTCTCTAGCATCTGAGAATTCACTGGGCCTTCCAATAGATTCCCCAGCATCCTTGCTCTGCCCACGCATTCATTGAAGCATCTTGTTAACTGTGTTCTTTGTGTGTTTAAAACACATTTGTTTTCACCTCCCAAAAGCATGGAAGCCTTATCGTTGATCAAAGAATCCATTTTTCCAATTAAAAGGAATAGGAACACAAGGTAACCCAATCATTTTGCCTTCCTCCTGTAGAAAATCTGAATTCGACACATAACGGAAATACATAAGCGAAACTCACGAAAACACATCATGAGCCTTTAAACCAAATCTCAAATAGGATGCAATCGCCCCTATAATTCCTATCGGGTCCATGACCATCACAAATCACAATGTCACTTGGATCTGGTGCTTAAGTCTTCTTGTCATGCTTACAAGAACCTCTCCCACTCCAAATCTTATATATTCTCAAGATCTATGCTTATGATTGATAAATGTGGAATTAAAAGAACTAGAAATAGGTGTATGCTTTTAGTTTGAATTTAACTGACCAAATGCCTTAAGTTAATTTGCTTAAACTGAGATGCAACATATAATAGTGAAATAGTGCAGCAAATAAACATCATACACATAACAGCAATATAATTAGGAGTTCACCCAAACCTCTTGGGCTACGTCTCCATGAGCTCTAGTCAACTCGACTAGGCTCTTTGGGATTATGGTAATCCTTCGTTTACAAGTTCCACACTCAACTCCATTGGTTTACAACTGAACCTATGGGTTTAGAGTACCATCCTATCCCTAGTTGTCCATACTCTATAGACAAATCTAGGCTTCTCTAGACTAGACTCCTTCAATCAGCGCTCTGAGCTATCTTGAGCTCTAGCTTGCACCAACTCCCTCAGAGTTCTTTTAACTGTCTCTAGAACTCCTTCTTCTATCTTCAGCACACAATGGACATCAGCAATAGCTTGATCATTTGATCTCTTTGTTGTTCTATGGATCTGTTTTCCCTCTGGCTCTCAGGCTCTCAGGCTCTTAGGCTTTGCAACTCTATTGCGTTCAGCTCTCTAGCTATGAAACTTTGTTGCACTTAGCTCTCTAAGGAATCACCCCTTTGCAATCACCCCCAACATCAGGTGGCTTCTCTATCTTTCTCTAGAACTATGGCTCTGCCTCCAACCCCTGGTGGCTCTGCCTCTATCAGCTCTCTGAAAGGAAAAACTACTCCTTTGCTTGGCTCTCTAGCCTTTGAGGAATCCTCTGACTCTGCGGCTTCCATCCATTCCTCTGTCCCCAATCATGAGGAAACATTCCCTTATGGCTCTTCAACTTTGTGTGCTTCATAACGCATCCCTATTACAGAAATGCCCGCTCATAGCGTGGTACAGGTGTGATGGCTGTTTCCAAATGGAAATGAACGAGCAGCCTCTTTCCAGAATGAAATCCACAAAATAATGCATTCTTCATTTGGAATGGAAATATAAAGGAATACACAAAAAACCCATCATGGGCCTTAAGCCTGGACTTCAAATGGCCTTAAGTCGCATCTATATCCCTCTTGGGTTCATCCTGTCATTGCAAATTACAATCGCATAGGTGGAATGCTTAAAACCCAAGAAGTTGACAAATACACAGAAATACAAAGAAATCCCATAAATTGCTAATCGTAATCACGCTGCCCAAGAGTCATGGTCCATCCCCCATGCCTTGATGCAATCAACTATCACTAATTGCTTTATCGGCATATCACAATCGCTTTATCGGCACTATTGCAAGTCGCTCTATCACATATGTGACAACCCTTTATATTGTTGCGATCCACCAATCGCCGATTGTCAATATCGGTGCATGACATATTGTTATCACAACGACCCCAGTGGTCTTCCCTTTGACTACGTCGATTGCTGATCCACTAATCCGCTGATCCAAATCACTCTATCGGCTCATCACAACATTGCATATCACTGGTTCACAACCATAAATCACAATTGCTTTACGACCGATGTGATGGATCGGAAATCGCACATCACATGGTCTAGAGGCTTGAGGTCCATTTCTTTTGGATAGATTGTTGCGATGCGATAATTTGGCAATCACATATTGCAATCGTTGATGCCCCAAGGTCCTTCCCTTTGGAATAATTGCAATGCGATATTTAATGGTGATCGCATATCGCATGTCCTTAAGACTTGCGATCTGACCCCATATAATACATATCTCTGATGCGATATTTCCATTGTTCCATTGGAAAAAGGTTTTCGATCCAATTTATTTAAGGAACTTACGTTAACAACATATTTTCCCTTAAAGACCAATTTAATAAGAAAATGCCTCCTTTTCTAAGGACATTGGGCAATTTATTTTCACAATAGCTCCTTCATCCAAAGTCCCTTTTGGTCCATTCAAATTGTAATAGATTCAGATTGAAGAGATCTATGCAATGAGACTATTTCCATGAGCATCCTTTGACTTTCATTTTTCCTCTGTGAGGAGAATTCATGGACTTAGAAGTCTATGTTAGATCCATTTTGGATCAATACCCACTTTCACCGTGCGCCCATCACCATTTTCGTCATCAGGCAGTTGTTGTGCCTGGTGCATGATGGGTATCTATCACTGGAGGAGCTTATTACTATCACGAGAAAGCTTATTCACTGGATTTCTCGACTTCCCTATAAGGGAAAGGACCCCGTAATGATGGCAGGCAAAAGCAGCAATTTGGCTCTCGCAGAAGCCATGAAAACTAAATACAAGATGGAAAAGAAGAAGTGAGGCTATGCAATCACAAGTATCAAGGACAAAGGTGTCTGCCTAGCCACCCATCTCCTGGCCATCAAATTAATGCAGAAGTGTTGCGCCGATGAAGTAACAACGCCTGTGGTTGCACTGGCCGAACAATGCATAGAGGGGGTCCAGTTCAACAGGGTGAAGTTCCTCTATGAGGAATTTTTAACAAACTGCAAGGAGGCCCAAGAGCAAGGTAAGACCTTCCACTGCGTGTTGTTGCTCTTATCTATCTTTTTTATAGTGGGCAAACTACCGAAAGATAGCTAGTTCCCGGATATCGACCAGGACATTCTTGAGGCCATGAAGTACGCTTCGCTCTGGGCCACTAAAGATGTAAAGCGGATTCGTGCCACCAAGTATTTTTGGGTGCTGATGGAGGCCAGCATCCGAATGTGGATCAATATAAGACACGGTTGTCTCCCACAGTGTACACCACTCTGCAGAGCTTTGTAGAGTTTAAAGCAGACATGCACAACATTTATGTCTGGGCATGAAAGGATCTGGCAAAGGCATGGATGAAGCTCCCATTCATTGCTACTGATGACACCATATTCACAGTGTTGGAAACATGGCCTCTAGAGTGGCACGCCCTAGACTTGGCAAGAATGGAAAGGGCCGCAGCTCGGCAAAGGAAGATGGACATCGATGCACAGCCAGCCAAAAAGAGGCACTAGGAAAAAGCAGCAGCAGAGGCAGCCGCACAACAGAAGCTCGCCAATGAAGCAGCAGCAGAGCAGACAGCAGAAACAACAACAGTGCCAACAGAAGAGGTCAAGGAGGGCCTTGACATGTCCACAAGGTAGGGGGCTAAGGACATAGACTTGGCCGAAGAGCGCGCAGACCCAGCAACCACATCGCAACAGTTGAAACGGTCGTGCGTCCCTGAGAAACCGGTCCCCAGAAAGAAGGTTAAGGCATCAAAGACGTCCATTGACCCAATCACACTTACAGAAGGTGATCTTTTTTACATTGGCAAAACGGTTCACGATGTCACTAAGGACGCGCTCGAAGAGGTGCTGACGAAGCAGAAAACTATGTTGGGGGTGTTAAGCGTGCAGCTACAGGGACTACAGGTGCAAACCCCACAAATAGGAACGATACCCCTATTAACACTTAGAATGTACCTCAAGGCTGAGAAAAGGCAATTCCGAGGTAACCACTGACCAAGCTTTTGATCTAGCATCTAGCCCTACCAGATCAGAGAGGGCTCTCTCTTTGCCAACAAAACGTGGCTACAATAAATGAAATTTTATGCTAGCTATAGAGTATGGGAATTTGTTTGAAAACTTTTGGGTCGAAACAGCAAGAGAAAGGATGATTGGGCTATGGAGTCGATGGCAGTTTATGTCGACAAACTTGGGGCAAAGTAAGTGCCATGTTTAGCCAGATAAAGAATGTGAATGTGAGAAGAATAGGGGAGAAAGCCCGATGCCCTGTAGGCATCAAACAAGGGATGGATCTGTAGCAACAACTTTAGACAAAAGAGAATTATGAGGTTGCTCAACAGAGCATCTAGCAAAGGATGAATTCTGCAAAGACAACCATTACATCTAACAGCAAAATCATCATGAAAGGAGCATCAGAGGGGATGGATTCCTAACACATCTCTTAGATAATGTTGTAAACAAGGCAAAAAAACATAATGTGTAAATTAATTTATGAGAAAAACATACTAGACATTTAAGCACCGTGATGGATCCCAAGTCCAAAGGGCAGAGAACTGCTTTATTAAAATAATATTCAAGGAAATTTTACACAGTCCAAATGCCTCACTGCTACCAAAATCGAACCTCTACATCTTAAAACTAATGCCATATATACCAAATTACAAATATATTTCTATTTCCTCAACATAGGAAATAAAAAATAAAAAATTAAATTAAAAAATAAAATCCTATCATAAAACTCTATTATAAACTAATTTGCAACTAAAATCCCAAACTATCTCGAGAACCATGAGAAATACTTTTTGAAAACCCAAACTATGTGAAGGTTTGCCAAGTGGATTAATATTACTATATCTGCTCCTTCAGGTGTGGAACCATATTCCACAAAATCTTCCTTTTGACTGCCACCTTGCACCTGCCTGCATGAATTTTGGATTTGTTTGATCGATCTATCGTTCTTGTCCCTCCTTGGATGTTCTCTGACTGCCTTTTGTAATGCTCTTACTTTTATTTGCTTGCCTTCTAGTTTTATCTTGTTTAAATGATGATATAGGTGTTCTACTCTCATAATAATATTTTTTGGAATTCCTTCACATCGAGCTGTTTCAAATGCAAGACTTTCTCGACAAGTCCCATGTATCGATTTCCATGTTGGTTTTGTCTACTCATTAATTTTCCAGTTCCCATTGCTTTATATAAAATATCTCTCACATTTAGTGACACATCTAAGAGGCCATGCAAATAAGTAGATATGATTCCTATGCAAACAATGGCATCAAGTTCCTCTATCATGCTTGCAACAATGCATGTTCCCCTTTGTATTTTTGTTCCTCGATAGATTTCATCTATCAATACAAGGCTCCTTTTTGTAGCTCATAAAGCATTGATCGCATTTCATACATTTCCATCTGGAACAAGATTTTTCCATCAGCTGGGCTACGATATGAACCCATATGAAGCAGGATGGAATCAAAGATCGAGATAGTAGCAATTTCTGCAGGAAGCATCAATCCACAAATGCCAAGCAATGTTGTTGAACCAATGGATCTAAGTAAACTGGACTTTTCACCACCATTTGGACTAGTAAGAATAAATAGTGATCGCATTTGAATCGTATTTTGAAAACATACTTTATAAACTCAACAAACGTTCCAGTGTAGCTCAACAAACCTTGTTTAATAATCATTAATAAAATAACTAGTTTGTTGTTGATTTGTTGAAGGTGTCATCGCTGGACATCTAGAACGTTTAACAGTTGTACTCTACCACCATTTCACCTTCCAGCTCCCCTATAACAGCTTCCAGATCGATCTTCACCATATTCATATCCACCACCAATGCTTGGCTCACTACTAGTTGCATTAAAGACCCTCTACTCGATTCCGGGCACCTTCAGAACTTTGTTTTATAAGATGGCCCTACGCGCAGCACCATAGTCCAAAAGCACAATGCCATAGCCAAGAGTGCAGTGCTACACTCCATATAGGTTTTATTTCGATTTCCACTAGGTCAAACATTTGTTGGAGAAGTTTGGTTTGACCCCAAACCCTTGTCATGCAACTTACCCTATTGTGTTTCCTAGTATGGATGATACTAATTTTGTAGGAAGAAGAAATGGGAATCCTCCTTTCGCTCAATCTTGATTAACAATAATACCTTCAAATTCCATTCCATTCCTTGCAATAAATTCAACCATATTTTCTACTACATGCTTTAAAAATGATGGCGGCTCCAATATTGGTGAACTTTCTCTATGAGCTTGATTTCCCGAAGTTTGAACTGACTCTCTGTTATTTCTCTCCAATTCATGTGAAGGCGAAGCATGACTTCCTAAATTGTCACCAGAAGGATGTCTAGAACCATCTAAAATAGATGGTTTGTCTATGATAGAATGATCAAGCTCTAGAGCCACATCTGGTTTAATGCTACAAATATCATTTTGAAGGTCCTTTCCTTTTGAAGATTCAGCTATCTCTAAAGCCATGTTGTTGTCTACACTACAAATAGTGTTATCAACAGAACAATCTTGGGTGGAGGATACCCCTTCTTTTGAATCTATAGAGACTTGAGCCATTCCTTCATCTTCATCATCTCTAGTACCATACACTAATCCAAGAAGGGAGAGGCCCTCTCCTTGAATAGTGCCCTTCTCGACATGTTTCTTATCGACTTTGTTATTAGGATCCAAAAGTTCAAGATGATCAACCAGGAACCTGAAGTAGATATGAAGATGGTGATCAGGCATTAGGAACCCAAAAACTGGATTACTGCCCTGCTTCACCCTCAAAACAATTTCTGACTGCCCTCCATGCTCACTGACAAACTTTGCAGTTCTAGCCATTATGAGATGTGCTTCTTTGTAGGTGGTTGTACAATACTTAGTCATGACTCATTAGCAGGATTAAGGCCTTGAGCTTCCAATTGAAAATCATTTCTTGATTGAAAACATTACTGCTATAAAGATTCCAGATTAATCCTTTTGGTTTCACAAGATCACCAACAAAACTATAATTTTGACTGAAGAATTCTTGCAAGTGCTTTTCTTTAATGTGCTCTAACACTTATGAAATTGCCATACTTCTTTGTTTTTTTTAATATGTACAAGGGTGCAATGAGCTGGAGCGAAATTCTAATAACAATGATATTTTTATTAAATAGGACCATTTCATATTCCCCTTAACTTCAATTTGGCCAGATGCTGGGAAAGCATCAGTTCTAGTGCTATCATTCAGACCAAAACTCTAATGGTTGCCTGCTGCAATATTTTCAACATCTGAACATATTGATGCTATAATAGAAGCCTCTGAATTTGCAACTTTTATTTTGTTCTAGTATCATGAATTTCATGGAAGAATGATTCTTAGGGTTTCAATAACCATAGAGCCATCTTGCCAAAACCTTTTAAAAATATCCATGTCTTTCTCACAGCCATTCACTTTGCAAAGTGATTACTTGCAGAAAGAACCCTAATGAAAAGATCTATTAGACCCTCTGGAAAAGGAGGAGCTTTTCATTAATTTGACATGTCAAGTATTCTTTGAGTTGAAAATTTTGGAAGAGATGTAAGTAAGGATGACAGCAAACACTAAATGAACATCTATAAATCTTCAAGTAATTCCTCTCTAGGACCATGAGACCAGCAGCTGTAAACTTTTCACTAGCAATATCCTGGTCAACAATGTATAGTGCCCTCTGCAAAAGATATATTTTTCAATCAAATCAGGTAAACAATCTTGCCATATGTTGAGATGAGGATTAGCAACACAGCAATAGACGTCAAATGCTATGTTCTCTTCTTCTCTATCACAATCCAGCAACGAGACCAACCACTGACATCTCCTAGCTTCCTCTGGATCATTCAATACCTGAACTGCTGCACGGGAGGCCTTTGAGTCAACCATTCATTCTGTCATATCTTTTGATCCGGGAGCCAGTTTTGGGAGTGTGATATACCACTGGAAAGCTCTTTCCAAGCTATTCTGATGGACACACTTATGACATGCTTTGTGCTGAATATCATGTGCAAAACATCTAACAAAACCATACATAGTAAGAGCTCAAGTTAATCCCTGGTGACAAATTGCAAATACTGGACTAACATCGGCCTTATTTAGGATGGCAGATCCTTGGAGGTGTCAAGAACACCATAGAATAAGTGCCTCATCCATTGGGCAATACGGTCAAATAGTTGCAAACCCAAAAGAACTTAAACAACTCCATAAAACATACACATATTGCAACCTATACATAAACAAATACTGGAAACTAAAATGCTACCTTGGGCAGCTTATTTATACACAAACCTACTCTACTTTGTAGCAAAATCAAGAGATCAAGTGATGTTGTAATGCCAAATCAACCAATCAAGTAACTATGACAAGGATGCTACTTGGAAGTGCTTCAACCAAGACACAACTGGAAAGGGTGACATCCATACATGCACATAAGGAGCTTGGTTGTGTAAAAGACAATCTAACCTATCATTCAAACTAAAAAAAAATTACATGTACACTGCAATAGGATCAAGGAAACCAGACTCTGTTTGCTACCCTAACTCCCCAATACATGCTTCCAGCTACAAACTATCAATGCCAATATCCACGTGCAACCTTAAATTCTCTTTCTTCTACTAGAAAAGGTCCCCAAAGAATGGGACTTGACAGTCTAGATCCTGGGACTATTTTTGGGTCTCCAATTTAGTTAGATCTCCTTCAATTTTGATGGAAAACTCTTGCAAAAAATTGAGCTTAACTTCATGGCTACATCGACAGGATTTCAGATAAGAAGAAAGAGATGAAGCAAAGTTCTCATCTACCTCATCATCTGTGCACATATCTTCCCATTCTCTAAAGCCTTGAATAGAGGCCGCCTCTATTTTGAATTCTTCCTCTTTCTCCATCCATGTTTCAAGAAAGATATGCCAAAAATCTACAAATGACTTAATAGATCTAATAAGAAAACTTTTTGATCCATTGTCTACATTTCCCTTGAAATGAATCATAGAACAATCTGATAAAAACATCCTCTTTTTTTTACACTAAGAGATTCTATAAATGCTTTGAAATTTGCTACATGTTCAAGAGTCAAAGTCAGATCTTCCCCATTGAATTTAGGGCCATTGCTCAAAATATATGCATCCTTCAGTAATTGATTAGGAAAAACAGGAAGATTAGAAAAATTGATACATGAATGCCTTGAAAAAATAGAAGCAACATCTAAGTCCTTCATTTAGCCAGTGGAGCCACCATCAATACTTTGAAACTCGGGATCTCGAACAGTGGAGTCGTCAGGGAGAGGATTTCAGCCTTCATATGTGTCTGACTATTGTCCATGTTATAGACATATTTGGGCACATCAACCCCAAACTTATATGTCGATGTATTAGGGCTCATCAACCCCTAAAATAGTTGTTTCATACCCTAAAGGAACATAGTCATCTAAATACATCATTCCCCAAAATTTCCATCTGAGAAACCATCCAGAAACTGCCTAAATTGAACCATACTGACTGCTCCATTAGCAAAGTGCGATCCATACTGAGTGGTACATTGCCAGGGTACGATGCATACTATTTAGGCCTTCTATTGGGTGCGATGGGCGAGGATGGACAAATGTCCAGGAAATTTGTCAGTTGATTGCTCATGGAATCTTCCAGAACTTTCTCCTATGCCACTTGCCTCTCTGAATTTGCCCAAGAATGAATAAGGGATCTAATAAAATCAAATCCCTTCTCTTGTGGAACCCATTGTAACAAGTGGAATGACACTAATCAAACCCCATGGATGACTCACACCCTTACAAACATCTATAAATGGATCCCTCATCCAAGAGATCTAAAGGCCAGAATATTGTGAATTGCAAGGAAGTGTTGATAGTTTGTAATTGAGGAAAGAGCATTGTATTGTTGGAGTGATCTTGCTATTTTATGAGGTGAAGAAGGATTGAAGCTGGGAGGATGATGCTGGATCAGACAACTCGGTTGTAATTCTCCCTTCTATTAATAAAGCTCTTCAAGTTTTCTTCAATATGATTTTTAAATTGTGAATGTTATCATTTGTGAATGCTATCATTTGTTCATTATATATCTGATTCTGTAATGTTTATATTGTAATAGATCATGATGCTTTGACGGTTCTTTGTTGTTGTACTTGTGTAGGTACTCTCCAAGCATGTTAAGTACGAGGAGGAGTTGCAGGCTCTATCAAAGGGGAGAGAGATCAAGCAAGGGATCAAGAAGAAGTTCTAGGTTGGTTCCATTATCTTTCTCTTATCTGTTACACATATAAGAAACCATTGAATTGCTTTAAATTGTTGTTTCTAGGGTAGCTGCCAAACCTAGAGGGCTAGCATTCTTTAGGAATACTAGTTTTCCCAGAAACAAATTGGCGACTTTGTTGGGGATTGAACAGATTTTTTTTTGTTGTTATTGTTTGTTTTATGTTCAATTTGATAAGCTATAGATAGAGTCTGAAGACAGCCAGGTAGCCTTCGAACTGCTCTTACTCTGCAATTTCATAGTAGATGAATGCTACTTCAATCAATCTTTGGTTTAGTTTATGAATTGAACATTTGACTTGCAAGCACATATAGATGCCCTTTTGGTAGCTTAGTAACCTCTCAAGTCACTCCATTATACGTTTCTCATCATTGTTCATCAAAACCCACCTTAACTCGTTGAAAATGGCTCCACATTTGAGCCAAAACCCATTTTATTTGCGCTCCTCGGACCATCGCACTATCTTCCACTATGACTCAGTATGCATTGCACATCCCGAGTGCAATAAGTATGATGCATCTTAGTTTCTATGAAGCCTAGGTGCGATGATTGACTGATCTCTTTTTCCATCTAGAAATTGAGGGTTTTTAACCTTGTTTTCAGTTTTGTTTGGTTGTTTTGCTGCAAATGAATAGTGCCTCCTTACTGAAACTTACTTGCATCACTTAGGTTATCCTAAATTACATTAGGATTAATGAATGTTTTTTGTGTGTTTTTTCATCATTTACAATCCTTTGTCGAAAATTTGTTTAAATCGATTTGTCGCTTTGGTACAAAAAAGTGTCGTAATTGTCATTTTTTATCGAAAAGAGAAGTGTCGTAAATTCTTCCTTCCCTTGATAATTGATTGAAATTTTCTTCATGTACTTGGTTTGATTTGTTTATATTCGAAATGTCGAAAGCATTTTTATTCAAAATTGAAAGTGTCGTTTAGAGTCTTCCTTTCTCTTTTGAAGAATAAATTGTCAAAAATGTCATTTTGAGTGAAATATTTCAGATTTTTGCTGCATTTAGTTTTCCTTTTTGGCATTTTTCACATTAAGGAAAGTGAAAACAAATGCATGCATTTGCATTTAGAATTTTTTGGTTTGTGTGCGAAAACATGATTTATGGAATGCACTAGTGTGTGCTCTTTTCTCTTTGCTTAAATGCACTGTCATCTCCTTTCCCTAGTAGCTAGGATTTTCATTGCTCAAATAAACAAAGATTGTTTATCATTGTAGATTGCATCTTAGGAATTTCAGATCATCATCACGTGGTGAAACTTTGAAAGGAAATCTCTAAACAAGATCAACTTTAAAATGAATTTCAATGAACCTAACAACGCTTTGGAACTTAACGCAACATATCTAGAGGTCTAGGCTAGTGACGCGTTCTGGCGTTGTTAGAACTAGTGGCTATCGTTTTCATTGAAGGTTGGGTGATTCCTCCTCCTTCATATGACAAGTGTTAGCATGGACTTGTGCTCCCCGCACCGTCGCGTATGTATTGGGAGACCACAATAGGCTTAAATCCTTTATCCATAGGAAACTGAGTCTGCCGCTGTATCGATCACAATGCACTTAACACAGCATTTGGGAAGATTGACTGTCGTACATAAGTCTTTGGTAATTTATTTTTAATTTATCACCAAGGTGTATATTTCAGTTTTGTGATTGGTTTAGTAATCCCTCTATCCAAATTTTCCAGAGTAGTCACTTTTGTTCCTTTTCGACTCTTTAAAAGAAAAGGTCCATCTGAGCACTTGTCCTTTCAGGCCCATTAAAAATCGAAGGAGACTAGAATCATCTTTAGCTTTTTCTTGACTCTTAAAAACTGAAAAAGAAAAGTTGTGTCCAAGCATCTTTAAAATTAATTGAATTCAAAATAACATCCCTATTCCTTAGTTGATCTTAGGTTGAGACATATGGTGACAAATTCAGAGTCCATTGATCAAGGAATCCCTTGTGATGGGAATCCTAGTCCTTTTCCTTCATTCAGAAATATTGGTGCTCCTTATATGGCTACATTATCCCTTCCGAGACTTACCATTGGCCTTCTAGTATGGCTGTTTTCAACGTCTGTGGTTCAAAATGTCATGATTTCTCCTCAATCGAGTACACCTTCAACTGGAAAAAATCAACCTCCAGTTGATCCTGAAGTTGACCCTTCGCCTTCTTCCTCGTTTGTTTCTTCCTCCCCTTCTTCCTCTTCGCTTGGTGAAAGTATTGATACTAGTAACTAGGTGGCTAAGAAGAAGAAGAAAGGGCAAGAGAAGAAGAAGAAGTCAATTCAGCAAGGGGGTAACCAAGCAATCATTGCTCTGAATGCAACATCTAATGAAAATCCATCCATTAAGCTTCACAAACCCAGATATCATGCATAATTTGTGCAGAAGGCCATTTTCATAGAAATTGTCCTTACTTTCCTCGAATCTCGAAAGAATGGTCTTCCCATTCACACCATCCCATGTCATCAACCTCTGGAGATCATGTTGGTAACACACCATCAACTAGTGATAGTAAAGTTCATGGACAAAAGGGAAAGGTCAGGATTCCATGTAGGTTATGTGAAGGTAATCATTCCCTTCACCTTTGTCCCTTTTTGGATGAAGCCAAAAGAGTGTTGGATAACCATCCTACTTCACCACAGAGACTCCCATCTGGTTATAGAAAACTCTCCCTAAATTCTTCACTAGTTGATGAGCTGACTAGCCAAAATTAACCATCGATCAAAACCACTCTCTCTGAAAGTGAATCCAATGAGTCTATACCCGACCCAAATCAACAGGTCAAAACGAAAGTTGACCTGATTTCACCTTCAGCTAATCGTACCTTTCCCAAAGAGAGTGAAAATGATACTATTCAAGTTCTTTTTGTTACTTCAAATTCTAATGAGCTTGGGGGC
>APFE030134615.1:120017-132339 GCA_000404065.3 Pinus taeda
TAGTCACTTCCTTTGATTGGAATCAACTGGCAGAATCCCGTCTTCCTTCCTATGTGCCTTTCCAAATCATAGTACATGTTTATAAAATGATTGTATTTGGCACTATTATAGATGAAGGTGCATCAATGAGTATCCTTTCCTCAACTGCTTGGAAAGCACTTGGTTCACCACCGCTTGTCCCTATTACATAGAATCTGTTAGGCTTTAACAAAGGAACCAGTTGACCATTAGGGATCCTTCCTAAGTTACCTATTACTTTGGGAGGGAAAATCGTTTATCTGAATGTGATGGTAGTCCCAGGACTTTTAGACTACAATTTACTTCTTGGGCGTGACTATGTTTATAACATGGAAGTTATTATTTCAACACTCTTCTAGGTGATGTGTTTCTCGCATGAAGGCAAAATTGTCACCGTTGACCAGCTTTCATTTCCAGGTCCAAACATAGCTCCAAGTCAATCAACGTCCCTAAAACGTCCATTTACATCAACGGTATCATCCCCGCTCTTGAGTTCCAAGTCGACTCTTTCACTTGAACCTTCATTCCATCCACCTGACAGCCATGAGTAGTCTACTTAAGTGAATGTAATGAAGTTTGGGGGCATGCACCTAGTAGTAAAGATAATTTTCCCTGTAGGTTATG
The DNA here is from genome assembly GCA_000404065.3 of Pinus taeda. Taxonomy (NCBI): domain Eukaryota; kingdom Viridiplantae; phylum Streptophyta; class Pinopsida; order Pinales; family Pinaceae; genus Pinus; species Pinus taeda. The sequence continues at coordinate 120,660 of APFE030134615.1, forward strand.
TGATTGGTCTATCACACCATTCACCTTTGTCTATCTCACCATTCACCTTTGTCTATCTGAACAAAGCCAAAGAGGTGTTGGATAACCATCTTGCTTCACCGCAGTGATTTCCATCTGGTTACAGGAGACTCTCCCTTTCATCACGCTGAGGGCATGCAAACCAATTCAAGCATATTTTTTTTGTTTTAAGCTTGTGTCAAAAAAGAAACTAAAGCCAAGCATAGTTTTTTCATTTCAAGCTTGTGTAAACATGAAACTGAATCCAAGCATAGTTCCTCATGGTTCAAGCTTGTATAAAAATGAACCCATTTTCATTTTCAAACCCTTGTGATTGCCATTCTATCAGCCCTTTGAGCCTTGGTTATTTTCATCTCTTTGGCTGACCATATGCTTTCACTTGATTGTTTTACCCTTTTTGAGGAACAGTTACAATGAGTGGTCTTACTAGCCATCCTCTTCACATAAATCAACATTTTTTGAGAAGTTCCAACATCACCAAAACCAGTTGCTACCCTAGACACCACTCGTTCCTCAAAATAGAGTCCTCTTCAAACCCCTTTTAGACTCGTTAAATGTGAAAAGATTGTCGAGCGCTTGTCTTTTCCAGCTCATTAAAGTATTGGAAATGTCATCCCTCCTATATTCTTTTATCCTTTTTTGGACCTGAGGGATTACTTTACAAAAAGGGACTTATGGAGTTTTCTTTTCATCCCTTTTCGAACTCTCTAAACATGAAAAGGACCGAGTTATCCTTATTGTTAAACTCGTTAAAAAAATAGCGACAAACTTGTCCATTTAGATGAAACCTAGTTTCACTGTCGCTAGACTCGTTAAAATATTAAATAGCAACAGGTTTGCCCGAAGGGAAAATTATAGAACAAGCATATGTTATCCTCCTCAAGCTTGACAAAAATAAAGAGGTACTACTCAGCAATGACTGGGGAAAAGGGGAAGAAACTTCAATAATTTATGGTAGCAAGTCACTCTTAAACATGACACTTTCATTTCGCTTCCATTATTGAGTTGGGTTGGGTTATTCTGTTCATTGATCATCTCACTATTGGTCTTTCATACCATCCATATTTTCGTGTTAATGCTACCAATTCATATCAGTTTCGACGACATGTTCAAGAGAAGTCATTCAGTTGAGAAAACACCATCCAGTTAATGTCTCATCCACTGCAATACCTCCAACCTTCATTTTTTCATGACCGCCATTCTTAAACCTTGTGTCATCAATTCGTTTTTTCACCTCCATAAATCATTTGCTTCGTTTCATGTTGTAGATGTGGGATACATCAAGGCCCTCCTATGACAAGTCACTTCTTGTCGACATCAGCTCATTATCCAAGAAGTTGACTTAGAAACAACCCTTACAGTGCTTTGAAACTTGCATACATCAATGGCAAGTTTCTCACTTCCGGCGACAGGTTGACATCAATGGCCTTCGACCGAAAGATTTCACATGATGTTTGACATTGGATCATATATTCACACCACGTGAATTGTACTGTAGTACCTTGAGGATCATTATCATTATCGTTGATCCCTCTCATGTCTTTTAACATCTCACATCATTGGCTGGTAATCAAGCAATGTCTTTCCATGTTTGACTTTAGAACATCTCTTCACATGGATTGACTTGTACATCGAGCGAAGATTGAACGAGTATGAAGACCCTAGATCTAGTTTCACCCATTCGGGCTATGATATATTCAGGGATATAAAAACATCAAATGTACAAAGGCTCTGCACAGATGGTCATTCTAACCATGGATTGCGACTCTATATTTGTAGAATCACAAATCTGTATCTGCAGACGACTACCTGATCTATGTACATGAAATGAAATTTATAAATCTGAGCATGGGAATGCCTCCCTCAGCTAGATCATGAAAAATTATATTATGATGATGTATTGTATTGTAACTTATGCAGGTCACCTTCCAGTTCGAAACTTCGGATCCCCATGATAAAGCATTTCACACGACATGGATATTTACGACCTCATGCTTTAGGGGGAACTGTTATAGACATATTTGGTCACATCAACCCCAAACTTATATGTCAAAGTATTAGGGCTCATCAACCCCTAAAAGATTTGTTTCATACCCTAAAGTAACATAGTCATATAAATACATCATTCCCCAAAATTTCCATCTGAGAAACCATCCAGAAACTACCTAAATTGAACCATACTGACTGCTCCACTGGCAAAGTGTGATGCATACTGAGTGGTACATTTCCAGGGTGTGATGCATACTATTTAGGACTTCTATAGGGTGTGATGGGCTAGGATGGACAAATGTCTGGGACATTTGTCAGTTGATTTCTCGTGGAATCTTCCAAAACTTTCTCCTATGCCACTTGCCTCTCTGAATTCACCCAAGGATGAATAAGGGATCTAAGAAAATCCAATCCCTTCTCTTGTGGAACCCATTGTAACAAGTGGAATGACACTAATCAACCCCATGGATGACTCACACCCTTGCAAACATCTATAAATGGCTCCCTCATCCAAGAGATCTAAAGGCTGGAATATTGTGAATTGCAAGGAAGTGTTGATAGTTTGTAATTGAGGAAAGAGCATTGTATTTTTGGATTGATCTTGCTATTTCATGAGGTGAAGAAGGATTGAAGCTGGGAGGATGATGCTGGATCAGAAAACTAGGTTGTAATTCTCCCTTCTATTAATAAATCTCTTCAAGTTTTCTTCCATATGATTTTGCAATTGTGAATGTTATCATTTGTTCATTATATATATGATTTCGTAATGTTTATGTTGTAATAGATCATGATGCTTTGACAGTTTTTTGTTGCTATACTTGTGCAGGTACTCTCCAAGTGTGTTAAGTATGAGGAGGAGTTGTAGGCTCTGTCAAAGGGGAGAAAGATCAAGTAAGGGATCAAGCGGAAGTTCCAGGTTGGTTCCATTATATTTCTCTTATCTGTTACACATAGAAGAAACCATTGAATTGCTTTAAAGTGTTGTTTCTAGTGTAGCTACCAAACCTAGAGGGCTAGCATTCTTTAGGAATACTATTTTTCCCAGAAACAGTCCACCATCAGCAATCAGATCTTCAACTTGAACAATCTTTCCCATAGAAGGTCTGTCACCTCATCCCTGGAAACAGAACCAATATGTTAGCACTCATAATGTACCTCAAGGTTGAGAAAAGGCAATTCTGAGATAACCACAGACCAAGCTTTTGAGCTGGCATCTAGCCCTGCCAGACTAGAGAGGGCTCTCTCTTTGCCAACAAAATGTGGCTATAATAAATGAGATTTTAGGCTAGCTATGGAGTATGGGAATTTGTTTGAAAAGTCTTGGGTCGAAACAGTAAGAGAAAGGACGATTGGGCTATCGAGTCGATGCCAGTTTCTGCTGAAAAACTTGGGGCAAAGTAAGTGCCATGTTCAGCCAGATAAAGATTGTGAATGTGAGAAGAATAGGGGATAAATCTCGCTTCCCTGTAGCCATCAAACAAGGGATGGATCTGCAGTAGCAACTTTAGACGAAACAGAATCAGGAGGTTTCTCAACAGAGCATCTAGCAATGGATGAATTCTGCAAAGACAACCATTACATCTAACAACAAAATCATCATGAAAGGAGCATCATAGGGGATGGATTCCTAACACATCTCTTAGATAATGTTGTAAACAAGGTAGAAAAACATAATGTGTAAATGAATTTATGAGAAAAACATATTGGACATTTAAGCACCGTGATGGATCCCAGGTCCAAAGGGCAGATAACTGCTTTATTAAAATAATATTCAAAGAAATTTTACACAGTCCAAATGCCTCACTGCTGCCAAAATCAAACCTCTACATCTTAAAACTAATCCCATATACACTAAATTACAAATCTATTTCTATTTCCTCAACATAGGAAATAAAAAATTAAAAAATAATATCCTATCATAAAACTCTATTATAAACTAATTTGCAACTAAAATCCCAAACTATCTCGAGAACCATGAGAAATAGTTTTTGAAAACTCAAACTATGTGAAGGTTTGCCAAGTGGATTAATATTACTATATCTGCTCCTTCAGGTGTGGAACCATATTCCACAAAATCTTCCTTTTCACCGCCACCTTGCACCTACCTGCATAAATTTTGGAGTTGTTTGATCGATCTATTGTTCTTGTCCCTCCTTGGATGTTCTCTAACTGCCTTTTGTAATGCTCTTACTTTTATTTGCTTGCCTTATAGTGTTATCTTGTTTCAATGATGATATAGGTGTTCTGCTCTCATAATAATATTTTTTGGAATTCCTGCACATCAAGTTGTTTCAAATGCAAGACTTTCTCTACAAGCCCCATGTATCGATTTCCATGTTGGTTTTTTCTACTCATTAATTTTTCCAGTTCCCATTGCTTTATATAAAATATCTCTCGCATTTAGTGACACATCTAAGAGTCCATGCAAATAAGTAGATATGATGCCTATGTAACCAATGGCATCAAGTTCCTCTATCATGCTTAAAACATGCTTACAACAATGCACGTTCCCCTTTGTATTTCTATTCTTCGACAGATTTCATCTATCAATACAAGGCTCCTGTTTGTAGCTTCACAAAGTATTGATCTCATTTCATTCATTTCCATCTGGAACGAGCTTTTTCCATCAGTTGGGCTATCATATGAGCCCATATGAAGTAGGATGGAATCAAACATCGGGACAGTAGCAATTTCTGCAGGAAGCATCAATCCACAAATGCTAGGTAATGTTGTTGAACTAATGGATCTAAGTAAACTGGAATTTCCACCACCATTTGGACCAGTAAGAAGAAACAGTGACCAAATTTGAATCGTATTTTCAAAACAAATTTTATAAACTCAACAAATGTTCCAGCGCAGTTCCACAAACCTTGTTTAATAATCATTAATAAAACAACTAGTTTGTTGTCGATTTACTGAAGGTGTCATCACTGGACATCTAAAATGTTTAATAGCTATACTTTACCACCATTTTTCCTTCTAGCTCCCCTATAACGGCTTCCATATTGATCTTCACCGTATTCATATCCACCACTAGTGCTTGGCTCACTACTAGTTGCATTAAAGACCCTTTGCTCGATTCCGGGCACCTTCAAAACTTTGTTTTATAGGATGGCCCTACGTGCAATGCCATAGTCCAGAAGCATAGTTCCATAGCTAGCAATGCAGCGCTACACTCTAGATAGGTTTGATTTCAATTTTCACTGGGTCGAACATCTGTTGGAGAAGTTTGGTTTGACCCCAAACCTTTGTTATGCAACTTACCCTGTTGTGTTGCCTAGTATGGATGATACTTATTTTGTAGGCAGAAGAAATGGGAACAGTCCTTTCGTTCTATCTTGATTAACAACAATACCTTTGAATTCCTTTACATTCCTTGCAATAAATTCAACCATATTTTCTACTACACGCTTTAAAAATGATGGTGGATCCAATATTGGTGAACTTTCTTTATGAGCTTGATTTCTTGAAGTTTGAACTGACTCTATGTTATTTCTCACCAATTCATGTGAAGGTGAAGCATGACTTCCTAAACTGTCACCAGAAGGATGTCTAGAACCCTCTAAAATAAATGGCTAGTCTATTATAGAAGTGTCATGCTCTAGAGCCACATCTGGTTTAGTGCTACAAATATCATTTTGAAGGTCCTTTCCTTTTAAAGATTCAGCCATCTCTAAAGCCATGTTGTTGTCTACACTACAAGCAGCATTATCAACAAAAAAATATTGGGTGGAGGATGCCCCTTCTTTTGAATCTACAGAGACTTGAGCCATTCCTTCATTTTCATCATCTCCAGTACCATACACTGATCCAAGAAGGGAGAGGCCCTCTCCTTGAACAGTGCCCTTCTTGACATGTTTCTTATCAACTTTATTATCAGGATCCAAAAGTTCATAATGATCAACCAGGAACCTGAAGTATATATGAAGATGGTGATCAGGAATTAGGAACCCAAAAACTAGATTACTTCCCTTCTTCACCCTCAGAACAATTTCTAACTGCCCTCCATGCTCACTTACAAACTTTGCAGCTCTAGTCATTATGTGATGTGTCTTCTCCATAGGTGGCTGCTCAATACTTAGTCATGACTCATTAGTAGGATTAAGGCCTTGAGCTTCCCATTGAAAATCATTTCTTCATTGAAAACATTACTGATATAAATATTCCAAATTGATCCTTTTGTTTTCACAAGATCAGTAACAAAACTATAATTCTAACCGAAGAATTATTACAGGTGCTTTTCTTTAATGTTCTCTGACACTTATGAAATTTCCATGCTTCTTTGTTTTTTTTACTATGTACAAGGGTGCAATGATGTGGAGCAAAATTATGATAACAATAATATTTTGATTAAATAGGACCATTTCATATTCCCCTTAACTTCAATTTGGCCAGATGTTGGGAAAGCATCATTTCTAGTGCCATCATTTGGACCAAAACACTAATGGTTGCCTGTTGCAATATTTTCAACATCTGAACATACTGATGTCATAATAGAAGCCTCTGAATTGCAACTTTTATTTTGTTCTAGTATCATGAATTTCATGGAAGAATGATTCTTAGGGTTTCAATAAGCATAGAGCCATCTCACCAAAATCTTTTAAAAATATCCATCTCTTCCTCACAACCATGCACTCTGCAAAGTGATTACTTGCAGAAAGAACCCTAATGAAAAGATCTATCAAACCCTCTGGAAAAGGAGGAGCTTTTCATTAATTTGACATGTCAAGGATTCTTTGAGTTGAAAAGCTTGGAAGAGATGTGAGTAACGACGACAGCAAAAATTGAATGAACATCTATAAATATTCAAGTAATTCCTCTCTAGGACCATGAGACCAGTAGTCGTAAACTTTTCATGAGCAATATCCCAGTCAATAATGTACAGTGCCCTCTACACAGGATATCTTTGTCAATCAAAGCAGAGAAACGAACTCGCCATATGTTGAGATGAGGATTAGCAACACGTAATAGACCTCAAATGCTATGTTCTCTTCTTCTCTATCACAATCCAACCATGAGACCAGCCACTAACATCTCCTAGCTTCCTCTAGATCATTCAATACTTGAACTATTGCATGGGATGCCTTTGAGTCAACCATTAATTCGGTCATATCTTTTGATCTGGGAGCTAGTTTTGGGAGTGTGATATACCGCTAGAAATCTCTTTCCGAGATGTTTCTGATGGACACACTTATGACATGTTTTGTGTTGAATATCATGTGTAAAACATCTAACAAAACCAGATATAGTAAGAGCTCATGTTGATCCCTAGTGACAGACTGCGAAGACTGCACTAACAGACCCATATGTCACAGTAGGTACATTAGAGGCGGAACAAATGTTGCACGCCCAAATGACCAACACTTTTTTGTTTCCCAAGGACATGTTAGCAGCAGCAAATGAAGTTGACCGAGCTGTGGTGGGTAGGATTACGAGACTGGGCTTAAACTTGGTTGCCCTTCCGCGAGAAACCCTATACCAGTTAGAGGATGGGATCACAGCCAAGCTCCGCACCAGAGAAGGCCGTGCACTACAAGTATTGAGCGAACAAAAGATCAATATGGAACAACTTAGCTGGCAGTGTGATGAATTGGTTGCGCAAACTCAAGGACTAGAGCAGGTAGTAGACAATGTGTGTAGAAACGTCCCAGAATTGACTGTCCCGACAGATCTACCAGTAGCAGAGCAGATCCACCGATTGACAACTGGATTCCGTGAGGAAAAAAAGGAAGCAACAAGGACACAACAAGACCTCAATCTTTAGATTGCCGAACTGTGATTGAAGTCACAGTCCTCTATGCCCCCGCAAGTTAGGGAACAGCGCACTGGTGCTATTCAAAAAGGGCTGGAAGAAATAGGATAGGAAATACAGAACTACACCACTATGTTGGAGGAATCCTTCGTGGTCCTCACTTCATTACAGGAGGACCCCAACATACAGCGCCTGGAAACGAAGGCACGAGAGCTTCAGGTGTAGTATGACAGTGTGTGTGGCATAGCACAGACAGTTGTCTTGACCCAGGGGCTTGTGAAGCTACAGCGGGCAAAGGCATTGAAGGAATAGGTGGATGTCGCGCGGCAGAAAGAGACGGTCCTTAAAGTGTGTGTCCATCCTTGGATTAATGAGGCATTCCTCATCACTACATACATCGAAGGAAAGCTCACACAGATGAAGGTGATGCATGCCTTAAGACAGGGAGTTGCCCCTGACAACAAGACTTTGGCAGAGAGAGTGGAGCAGATCTAGCAGACTGCAAATCAGTGTGCTCCAAACCTCAGGGAAGCGAAGGAACAGTTGGAGGGGCTCCGTGCCAAGATCGTTGCAACAGCAGAGTGACTCGGGGTGAGTCACGATGATTGTGTTAGGGGCCTGTTGGGCATGGAATCCCCCCATAATAGGTTTTGGGGCTCAAAGCCCAAGTTTTGGTCAAAGATGGTGTAGAACTCCCCGAATTGCGACGCAGAGTGCGAAGTGTTCAATTGAGTCATAGGGTTGTCCGTCCTAAGCATTATATTTTAAATTAGTGTAAAGTCGGCCTACCCATGGTCTGCGAACCATGGGATTGTATAAATAGAGGAAGGCTCTAATTTATAAATTCAATCGATGATAGGATGAGTAATGAAGGAATGGTTTGAGCTTAGAGTGGAAGTCTAAGTGTCTTGGGTTGTAGTAGTAGGAAGAGGCTTTGTAGCTGAGTGTGAAGAGGCCTAGTAGAGTCTGCAGCTGAGTACGTGGACCCCTGTAGCTGAGTGCGCAGGGCGGAGTCGAGTCTGTAATCGAGACAGAAAGCTAATAAAGAGAAGTTGATTCCTAATTTTGTGTAGTTATTGTGCTTTTCTTCTTTATGTTTATGTTCATTTATGTATCGTGCACACTAATATAAATGTTGGATATGCTGTAATAACCATAAATCTTGCACACATGCTAAGTAATTGGTTAATAAGCAAGGAGTTTGGGTATTATATAGGTCGTGCCCCGAGCAGGGTTGCGCAGAAGCCGCACCACAGGTCACGAAGGGATTTTAAGTGCGCGCAGCGATTGGTGAGACCACGAACCTCCAGAAGCCCATCATGCATCCCAAGGGTGTGGAAACCTAGTTCTAGAACCCTCCCATACTACTTCAGGTGAGACCTCAGTTCGCGCTCCACGAATTGTTGTCGAAAGGGCCAGTAGTATTAGGATTTGCTTGGCTAAATCACCTCTGAACTGGGGTCAGGCCCCACTAAGCCAACAGATCTCCTATTAAATTGTGAATGTTGAACCAGCAAAAGATCCTACTGATGGGAAGATTACAGGGAATAATGGTAGATATCAAAGGTGTGAGCGCGCTTGTAGATTTTGAAGTGATAAAGATTTTTGATGATAGTAATACCTCTCCCACACTACTGGGAATAGATTGGGCCATTGATATGAATGGAGTGATAAATATAAAGAAGTGCAAAATGATTTTTGAGAAAAAGTCACTATGCATAGTGGTACCTTTAGACCCTGTACAAGGATCATGCTACACAGAGCCAGTGCGCGACAATGAGAGCGACGAAAATCTAGACTGTATATACAAGATAACCACTTGGAAATAGGATTGGGTGAATCCTACAGCTGATGGCAGGATTTCGTGGGAGCACGAAAGCTCCTGCACATCAAATTCGGACGTGGAAATAGAACGATGGCAGAACTAGTTACACGAGGTAACCACTCTCAATTGCAACATGATGGTAAGATCACTACGTTGTGTGACCACAGAAGTAAGGGATCTACCTATGTATGATGGGTTAATAGTGATGGATGATTTCCTGAACAAATTTGAAAGAGAGGTGCCAGAACAACAGTAGTTCGATGCTCTGAAATGGGTACTGCACACTACGCCCGCAAGGTGGTGGGGTATGCACCAAGAGAATTTTGAGGACTGGTAGGGATGCAAAAGGATGATGCTCATGTGGTTTGGAAATCCTCAGATGAGGATAAAATCCAGGTATGATGGATGAAACAGACTACCTGCCCACCTCTCCAAATGGGTATAGGCGTATGGTACACGACCTACACAAACGCACACTGTCCTCGCAATAGGAAATGGGACCGATAAGCCGGAGCGGGCAAGATGAGGTCATGAATGATGAAGTATGATAAGACCAAGCATGCCAGAGATTATCTGTGGGGAAGCCTTTGACAAGGTGTGTGAAGTGCTGAACACGGTCCACCATGTGAAATGCACTGACTGGGACCTGTGCGTACCAGTCGTTCTATGGGCTTATAGGACCATGTCCAAAACCCTAACCGCGCAAGTACTTCCAAAGCTGAATTATGAAGCAAGGATTGCAATCCCTATGGAGCATGTGAAGCCTCGTCCGCATATAGTAGCACCCGTAGATAAAACGGTCTACAAAGCCCAAAACAAAGGAATCACACATCTGCGAGAAACAAAACACATAGGACTTGAGGAAGAAATTTGACAGGGAAACTTTAGACTCCACGAACTTAAAAAAGAAAGGGTAAGATTAAGGAAGAAAAATGTTATGATGGACATAGAGGTCAAGAAGCTGGAGGACGAGATAAAGGAAGCGTTTTTTGTCAAAGAACCTAGGATGGTAAGGCAAGGTGCGTATGATCATACTGACAAGTTTGAGCACTATCGCCATGAGTTAGTTAGTCTGTTGCCTTGTCTTGGACCGCATATGGCCAAACAAAGTGACCAGGGTAGCGCATTGTAAGTAGTAAAATGCGCGACGCTGACCACAACAATGGAAGGCGGGGATTCTCCACGAACCATGGTGGAGGATGGGTTGGAGTCCCACATGGGTGGTACAACCACCTGCCTAGCCACAGGAAGGACAGTCTTATCTCTCAAGGTAGTTGAAAGGAAGTGCAGGACTATAAACTATTCTACCAGGGCACTGCGCGATATTGGAGATGCGCACAGAAGCAGAGTGTCACAGGGTCCGCGTCCATAGTGCCTCCTTCCTTCTCCTATTGTGTCATATTTGTAAATCATTCAATCCTATCCCAAGTTGTTCTTAAGGGGGGATGTTAGGATATTCCGACACATAGGAAATAGTTAAGTATAACTTGGTCTAGTATAGAGTTAGGTATAGAGTTAGGTAAAGTGTGTTTCTTTACCGTTGTACATTTTGTAACTTACAATCGGACGGTCACGATATGTAGTGATCCGACGGTTCATTCTCTCCTCGGTATTACCGACACTTGATCCGTGGCTTGACACCCGATTGGTCCATGAATTCTATTTAAAGCGCATGGAGGGTCATTTGTAGGTTAACTGTTCACGAGAAGCTTATGTAAATTTTCATTCTTTTATTAATAAATTGCCTGAAGTGGCCACGTTGGCTCAGGGTGTGGACTGTTTCCCTCTTTGAGGGTTTTAACCACGTCAAAATACTGGTGTATTGATCTGTGATCTGTTTATGAGCGGTGTCCTTTTGGTGTTTTGTCTGAGGAACTTACCCTGTAAATTCCTACATGGTATCAGAGCTATTTGAGGGCCGCGTCCATTGGTGATCCAAATCTGAAGCCGGTAGAACTACATGCAGCTGTCACTTCCTAGATCTACTGTTTCTGACTGCTTTCGGGCCGAGAGGACTGCTCTGTTGTGTTCGGAGCATCTGTTCCAGTGAGGAACCCCTTTCGTTTCACGTGAAAAGGTTTCCAGTAGCCCTATCT
>APFE030134615.1:147928-160354 GCA_000404065.3 Pinus taeda
TTTTTCTTCCAATTGTTGTGGTGTCAACCTTGTAGGTTGTGGAAGGCTAGGGGCAACAACACTTGCATCTTTATAGTTGTGAGTGGTAGGCTTCCTTGTTGCCATTATTTTGCTTTCCATTTTTCTTGCTAACCTGAATGCCTTCTCCAATGAATCAAGTTCCCAAAGGCGAACCTCGTGTTGGATATTATCCTTTAAAATCCCTATGAATACATCAATCCCATGCTCCTCTGGAATATCTCTTACCCTTATGTTCAATTTTTGGAAGTCCTCAATGTGCTCCATCATTGAACCATTTTGTTTGATATTTATCAATTGGCTAAAAAAGGTGTTGCTTTTTGTATCCTCATAATGTGCTATCATTTCTTCTGTAAAAATTGCCCCAAGTGACAATTTGTTTACAAGAGCAAAGTCGTGAATACCATACAAACTGATTTGGTTCCAAATATAAAGTTGCAATACATCCCTTTTATTTGTTTTGCACATTATGGAGATCGAAAAATTGCTCTATCTGTAGTATCCATGTTTCGGGATCCTTGCCATCAAACTTCCTCATATCGATTTTTGGAACATGGTGGGTCTTCAATCCAACATTAGAGTCTATGAAATCATGATTAACATTTCATTTGTTCTCATTATGAGTTTTCTTTACTACCCTTTCAACATTAGTGACCATTTCTTGTAGCAACTTATTCAAAATTATCTTCAATTCTTCCATCTTATCATCCATGCCATTCACCTTAGCATCCATGCCATTCATCTTAGCTTCTACGTATTTATTTAAACCATCCATCTTAGCTTCCACACCATCCATCTTAACTTGCATGTCATTCATATTAACTTCCATGCCATGCATCTTGGCTTCATTTACCTTTAGTGAGAGTGAAATTTGTTGTACTTGGTCTTGTAATTTTGATATATCATGTTGCATTTCTTCCTCTTCTTCACGAGTCATGTTAGAGATTTTAGGTTGCTTACCAGGCATTTTCTTTCTTCAGGGCATTAATTAATGCTAATAATTCTTCACTATTCTCTTTGAATTCCTTCAAACTAATCTTATGCAAAATTAAAAAAAACTACACACCTTTTCTTCACTTTATAAGAGCTCGATATTGAATTTTTTGTATCTCTGTAACTGCGGAATATCTCCGTAACTGCGGATCTCGAATATCTAAAATATTGTCCTATGGTAGCCCTTTGAGTCCTCTTTTTAACCCCACAGGTCTGATCAAGATTGTCTTCTCCAAGGAAGAGTTATGCCAAATCTCCCATGGTGGCCTGATTATAGAATAGTTCAGTAGAGTAAACTTGTACGATGTGCCACTTGTCATTGTTTCAACCTTAGTACCTCAAACTGATACACATAAAACTATAGGCTGTCCTCTTTCTGAAACTTCTGACGAAATTTCAATTTGATGCTCAAAACAAAAGTTATGACGATTTCCCCACGTCACCTATTTGGAATGTAATTCGAGAGTCTGCAAAAATGCCAACTTCCTCAGACCATATCTCCACAAATATAGCGAGACAAGCTCTAAAATTTGGACCCAAATTTTGGAACGACTGTGGCCCAAATGCGCTTTTGTTTTAGCTTCTGAAATGTTGCAGAAAAAAGTTATAGCGAAAATTCCACGATGACCTGTTTGGAGCAATGAAACCGTAGAATCCAAAGCTCTAATACCAAATGTTAGGAAACTAGCTCACAAAAAGATAGAAAAGATAGACTAACACCTTAGAATTCAGCCTCTTTGCGGGGGAAAACTCCTTTACATTACACAAATGAACAATTCTTGGATGATACAAATGACTAAACCTCCCTTCTACATATAGGAGTCTGAGGGGTCACAAGGTAAACAAGTTGACATAACAGTAATAACATAGGGCACAAAAATAACAATAGTGGGTTTCTATGGGGCATACTAATAACAATATGGGGACAATAGGGGTACACTAATAACAATAAGGCATATAATAACAATAGTAATGGGGGAATCACTAGTATTATAAGTGCCTAACAACTATTGTACATCTTAGTCTTTTTAATAGAATGATAGGTCCCAAATCAAGGGAGAGATGCTTGTAACATTGTAACTGTGGATTATAAATGTTGGTGGAGAAGCTCTTGTTTATCATGCACTACTACTGAAAGTAGAAGACATTTTCTACAAGCAGAGATCGATTACAGACTCAAAAGGATTGTGTGTTGTTGTCGTTCTGTGAGGATCTATAATTTGATTTCATTTATTGATAAAGAATCATTTAAGTTAATGATGCTTAACACTATTGTTTACAGTAATTAACTAAAATAAATTATTATTTCAACATTTCAATTTATATTTTGAATGTATGAGTTAATAATTGGATTCATGCACTATTGTTGAATCTTGAGTGTTAATTCATTTAAAAGTCCACTTAGACTATTCTACAGGCTTAATTTTAGATATAATATGAGAGTTGAAGTTTGGATAGGAATAGATAGTTATAATCTTAGATCGGCAAGCTATCTTCCGATTTAGGATAATGATTATTTTCTTGCATACATGATGTCTTATTTGAACTAATTCAATAATTCATCATGAATTTTTGTAGTTCTTATGCATATGATAAATAAGGAAGTGGATACATTTTCAATAGGCACTTATCTAACTATTTACTAAGTGTTTAATTGTTAGTATTTATGTTAATGAGGAATCAGATCTTGTGAGCTATCTGCTTGATCTAATTCCTCCATCTTAATTCTAGTTCTTTAAAGCTTCTTTTCCCATTGAGTTAAGCTGGCTCTTGATTGAGAGAAGGTTTACCCTTTCCTTCAATCGAGATAGGTTAGATTAATTGCATTGTACGCTTGGTCTTGCATGTGTTATCATAGATCTTACATTTTAGAAGCCTCTTTTTAAAGAGGTAAAACTTTAGATTGGTTTGGTTGTTCCACAAAAACAATTTAAGTGTCATTATTCTTGCCTGATCAGCTAGAAGAATTGATATGATGTCCCTAGCTATTGGTAGTTGAAGATATATTATAAAACCGATAGTAATTGGGAAAAGGTAACTGGACTTAGTTAAACCAGTCAGAGTCACTATTCCAAATCGAAAAGGAATTGCTTTAAGGTCCAGACCAGGTGGTTTTCCCCCATGTTGGTGGAGCGATTTTCAAGGAATCAACAGAACTTAAGGAGTTAGTTATGTTCCACTATTTTTCAATAGGCATCTAACAATTTTGACAGGGATAGATGAGGTTGATTCCGTCAAGGAATATTTGCAAGTTCAAGAAGAGAGGGAGGTAAAAAATCATGCTCAAAAGTGTATTCATGTTTCTCACGAGAAACATTTAAAAACTTGAGGAAAAGGAGGCCAACCCTTGTCAGTAGGTGCATTCCCACTAAGATAACAAGGGCCATTTTCTTCATATCATTATGTACTTATTGTAATATATTTTATAGGTAAATTTCCCACAAATGCATTCTTGAGAGTTCAAACTTCAAACATAGATATTATTAAGTCTAGAAAATGATTACCTTGGCATAAGATAGTCAATTTATCAACTTGGACACCAAACTATGTGTTAGAATTTATATGTGTGTGAAATTTGACTACAATTCATTACCATCCTTTTCTAACAAGGGTTTTATACAACTTTTAACAACAATCAGTTTCAATCAATCATGATCAACTTACAACTATAGTTAATTTCAACATGGTCAATATATTTAACTGCAGTTCATCATGATCATTCTCTAACAAAGGTTAAATACAACTTTTAACAATAATCAGTTGCAATAAATCATGATCAAATTTCAACTATAATTAAATTCAACATGATCAATATATAACCATAGTTGATTTACATCAAGGTCAACACAGGTAGAAGTGCATGCGTATGGATGCCTTTTTCTTTATGGCATGGTGTATGTTCAATATATCTTTATATATTTATACAAAGATATCTACACACACACACACATGGAGAGAGAGAGAGAGAGAGAGAGAGAGAGAGAGAGAGAGATTATAGCTATAATACACATATTTTTTGTTTGTTTGTTAATTTGTCTGTGAATTTCAGGACTAGCATTTCACTGAGAAACCATGACCCATGAGCATCTAAGTCATTAAAGTCACACGGGGATTGCACCCATCCTGGGCCACACAACTCTTAACATGGCTGGATTTTTTGTACCCATGGGGTTTTGAACCAGTGATCTTGATACAAGGAGTGCCTTAACAAAACACTATCACCAATTTTTCTACATCTTGTTGATATAACCGTGATGCACATAATGTTGAAAGAAAACATTTAAGTACATAAAATTTTGGAATAAATTCTTCTTAGATTGGAGAGAATTACCAATGATCAAATGTTAGATTTCATTTTCAAAGGAGGACTAATATAAATACCAAACCTTATAAATTGAACAAGATTTATGCTTGGATATGTTTCCATTCTCGCAATTTATGCAAGTCACTTATAACTTTGAATTTGAAGTACAAAGTGTTTGTGCACTTCCACAAACATTTTCAGGAACTGCTTATTGTTCTAATAGTTGACCATACCAAATAAATTAAATGACTTTCACAAGCCACATTGCAAATTAACATAACAAGTTGAGAAACATCTTTAAACACAACAATAACAACACTTTTTTCATTTGTACTCTAAAGTATAGATAGTTATTACTATTAACTTTCATTTTTATAATTCATAAATTTTAGAATGTTACAGCTCAATAGGCTTCACCTGAATCAGGATTTAATATGACCTTGTCAAATACTAGAACTCTTGGATAGGTTGTTGTTCTTGGGTTTTATACAAGTCACTCATAGCTCTGAATTTGAAGGAGAGATTGCGTGTGAACTTCTACAAACTTTCCCCCCCTGAGTTCAATCTTTAAGAAACTGTTTAATTGTCCTAAAAGTTTATCATACCAAATAAATGACTCGACTTTCTCTTTAAGTGTGCATATAATTTTCATAGGAATCACAAGACAAAATCATTGACTCATGAGTTCAATGTGGATTGGGCTAGGAAAGAGTTATACTCACGAGTTAAACTATTCTCGCTATTTTTTCCCAAGTTTTTTCCAATCCAAGTTTTTGTGCTTGCCATTTATTTATAGTCGTGTATGTGTATTCCTTTTTTTTGTACTCAATAAATTTCTCCTGGGATTTTGTTCAGATAACAAGTTCCTGGGTGATGAGATCCCTATTGTGAGGTGTTCTGCATTATCAACTTTGCAGGGTACCAAAGAACAAATAGGAGAGAAAACAATTTTAAAGTTGAATGGGTACATTCCAGAACCAAAACATGTACTCGAAAACCTTTTCTCATGCCCATAGAAAATGTTTTCTCCATCTATGGTCATGGAACTATGGTGACTAGACGTGTTAAGCAAGGGACTATTATAGTTGGGGAAGATGTTGTAGTCTTAGGGTTGAGATAGGTGGTTTAATGAGAACTACTCTAACCAGTGTGAATATTTTTAAGAAGATAATTGATCTTGGTGAGGTTGGAGATAACATGGTGAGTGTTAACTGTTTAGAACCATGTTTTCAGATTAGGGCACAAAGCTAAGATTTCTCTTAGCCATCAATGAAAGTGTGAGCTAATAACTAAGGAAGCAAACCTTGGGGATGTGAATGACGAGGGCCCCTAGGAACCTAAGGTTAAGAAACACATCTCCCATGAACAAAAATCAATATGACCAGGGAAAGTATATGGAAAAGGAAGTTATTTTTTATCTAAAGCCATATCTTCTGTTTGGAATACCTCTATTAAGGGTTAACCCAGATAAAAGAGAATGAACCAATAATGAAACCCTGAGAAATTACACAGTAATGCTTACCTGCATCTCTCGTCCTAGTGCTCTCATCTTATTGCTCTTGTCTTGGTGCTCTCCCGGTGCTTTCGTCTTGGTATTTCTTTCTTGGCTTGAATTCAAGAAAGCTTCACTATTCGACCAATTCAAGGTTAACTCCTAGAATCCAAATATTCTTCCCCTCAAGAGCTAGATTCCAACCTTCGATAAAAGGAGGCAAGATCCGTGTTCAAGGTTTTATGGCGCGCATAGAACAGCTATAACTAATGTATGATGAAATGAAATGAAATAAGTATGGAAGAAGAGCGAATCCAAATATTCTTCCCCTCAAGAGCTAGAGTCCAACCTTTGATAAAAGGATGTAAGATTTGTGTTCAGGGTTTTATGGCGTGCATATAACACCTATAACTAATGTATGGTGCAATGAAATGAACTATGTATGGCAGAAGGGTGTTATATATGTATAGTTTTATAGATATTAAGCCATTATATGTTATATAGTTTTTTCATTTTATTAATATAATGTACAACCTGTGGGAAAGGTGTAGACACTAGTTAGCAAGTGCATGCAACCCAAAGAGGAGATGTGACCCCTAGAGAGCATGAAACACTCACTCAACAATTCAAGATCAACTATGGGAGTGAGATAAACTCCACAACATAGATGAATTTTTTTTTAGCTCCTATTTTATTTTAATAGTAGTAGCTTTGGAATGGGAATTATTGATTTCACGTTTGACATCACCCTATTATGGAGGATAAAGAGCTATTGAGATAGATGACAACTATTAAACATTGCAAAATGAAACAAAACCTCCATAGTATAAAGATCATTGAGTTGCTAACTCATTAACTACTCAACACTAATAACTATCTATATAGAAACAATTAAATATCTACAATAGCTAAATAAACCATAAATGTAGGTTAACACAGAAATACTCAACACGAAAGAAAACAATATACATTAAGACATAAAATATCATGGAGATCCGAAGAGAAAACAACATTCAATTAGCTTTGTCTAGGATTTTACTATGAAACAACAAGCAAGTTTCTCTCCAATTCAACTCTATATTTCTTAGTGAAATCTAGGCATCATTTGTCTTCCTTTCTCAACCAAATAACCCCTTCTTCCTCTCAAATATTCAACATAT
Source organism: Pinus taeda (assembly GCA_000404065.3). Lineage (NCBI taxonomy): Eukaryota > Viridiplantae > Streptophyta > Pinopsida > Pinales > Pinaceae > Pinus > Pinus taeda. The sequence goes on from APFE030134615.1 coordinate 154,896, forward strand.
AAGATAGAGTCTTATTTTGGGGTGGGGGGGGAGAGGGGGCGGGAGCTTGAAGGTCAAAGCATTCCCAAATAAAACTTTGTCTTGACATTGCATTTTGTGCTTGCCTTATCTTTTTTTAATTGAATGTAGAAGTGGTCATCAATCATTGATGACATGGGCCCTTCATTGCCAACATGTTAGTCTCCTCCATTTTCCATAGCCTCAAACATTGCAAGTGTTGATCATCGTATAACATACACCACAACCAATTGTATAAATACAAATCAAATTTTTTTGTTGAATATTAAAGGTTATATATTCCTTTTTTTTTTTTAAGTACTTCTATATAAAAATATATATATTTACATAAAAAAAACTAGAAAAAGGGAAAGGAATGGTACATATAGAGGATATTAAATATAGAGGTACATATAAATGATAGTTAATTTTGTTAATAGGGTTGAGATGTGTTTAATTTGATTTGAATTATTAATGGAAACAAATTGTTAATTGAAGGATTCCATGAAGAAAGACTAGGATAAGAGGGCTAACACTATTCTCGTTGTTAAATCTCATCATAAATGCTAGCCTTTAATTCCACTTCAATCTTGTGTTGGTGTTTTCTTATTATGAAAATGGAGAAATTTAGGATTAGAGGAAACCATGTGATGATGATTGGTATGTTGTTTCTAGTAGTTGTTAGGATTGTTGCTTCTATGATCTCATCTTGCTACCCACATAATGTCATATCCTCGACATTTATGTTATAATTTTGTAAAATTCTTTGTGTGAGTCATATTTGAGTCTCGAAACCCTCCCATACTATCAACACATGCATCTATTATAACCTTGTCAAATTTCAATGCATACAAGAACAAACTGAAAAAATTTCAACTTTTACCCCATTCACAACGCCCTCTGTGCAAGGTCAAATAATTAAAGCATAATTTCAAATAATTGTTAAATGTTAAGTGAATTGAACATTTACCTGACCTCGAGAGCATTGACAGAGTTGAATCCATGACCTCTCAATAGCAATTTAAGGTGCTTTGATGATGGGTACTCAATTAATTGAGCTACCCCTCGATAGGGCTAGTGAATACATACCATGACAAATACAATAAAAAATAATAAATAATTTCATCTCCTTGACATTTATTTTATAATTTTGTTGAATTATTTGTGTGAGTCATATTTGAATATTAAAACCCTCTCATACCATCAACTCATAAATGTACTATAACCATGTCAAATTTTAGTGCATACAAACTAAAAATAAAATAAAGTTGGCCCCGGTCACAACCCCCTTTGTGTGAGGTTAATTAATTAAAGCATAATTTTTATTAATTGCTAAATGTTAAGTGAATTAAACATTTACATGACCCTAAGAGCATTGAGAGAATTGAACCTATGACCTATCAATAGCAAATTAAGGTGCTTTGATGATGGGTACTCGACTAATTGAGCTAACCCTCAATGGGGCTAGTAAATACATACCATGATAAGGATAGTAAAAAATAATAAATAATTCCATCCCCTTGACATTTATGTTATAATTTTGTCGAATTCTTTGTGGGAGTCATAATTGAGTCTCAGAACTTTCCCATACCATTAATGCATTCATGTGTTATAACCATGTCAAATTTTAGTGCATACAAGCACAAACTAAAATAATTTCATTGTTGGCCCCATTGTGACAACCCCCTCTATGTGGGGTCAATTAATTAAAGCATAATTTTGACTTATTTCTAAATGTGAAGTGAATTGAACATTTACCTCATCCCGAGAGCGTCGAAAGAATTGAACCTGTGACCTCTCAATAAAAAATTAAGGTGCTTTAGTGATGGGTACTTGACCAATTGAGCTAACCCTCAGCAGGGATAGTAAATACATACCATAATAGGGATAGTAAAAAATAATAAATAATTTCATCACCTTGACATTTATGTTATAATTTTACTGAATTCTTTGTGTGATTCATATTTGAGTCTCAGAACCCTCCCATACTGTAAACACATGAATGTACGATAACCATGCCAAATTTTAGTGCATATAAGCACAAATTGAAAATTTTCAACATTGGCCCCATTCACAACCCCCTCTATGTAGGGTCAGTTAATTAAACCATAATTTCCATTGATTGCTAAATGTTAAGTGAATTGAACATTTATTGACCCCGAGAGTGTTGAGAGAATTGAACTCATGACCTCTCAACAAAAAATTAAGGTGCTTTAACGATGGGTATTCAACCAATTGAGCTAACCCTCAATGGGGTTAGTAAATACATATCATGATAAGGATGAAAAAAAAATTAAAAAAAAAACTCATATCCTCAAAATTTATGTTATAAATTTTTCGAGTTACTTGTGTGAGTCATATTTGAGTCTCACAACCCTCCCATACTGTCAATGCATGCATGTACTATAATCATGTCAAATTTCAGTGCATACAAGCACAAACTAAAAAAAAATCAACGTTGGCCCCATTCACAACCCCCTCTATGCGGGGTCAATTAATTAAAGCATAATTTGGATTGTTTTCTAAATGTTAAGTGAATTGAACATTTAATTGACCTCGAGAGCATCAAGAGACTTGAAATAGTGACCTCTCAATAGAAAATTAAGGTGCTTTGGAAATGGATCCTAAATCAATTAAGCTAACCCTCAATGGGACTAGTAAATACATACCATGATTAGGATAGTAAAAAATAATAAATAATTTCATCTCCTCAACATTTATGTTATAATTTTGTAAAATTATTTGTGTGATTCATATTTTAGTCTTGGAACCATCTCATACTATCAACACATGCATGTACTATAACCATGTCAAATTTTAGTGCATACAAACACAAAATGAAAAAAAATCAATCTTGGCCCCATTCAAAATCCCTTATGCGTGGAGTCAATTAATTAAAGCATAATTTTGACTAATTACTAAATGTTAAGTGAATTGAACATTTACCTAACCATGAAAGCCTCGAGAGAATTGAGTCTGTGACCTCTCAACAATAAATTAAGGTGCTTTGACAATGGGTACTCGACCAATTGAGCACCTGACCTTCGACGGGGCTAAATACATACCTTAATGAGATTTTATTGGCTTGAAGAATAATATATTCTCTACTGAACAAGGCCAACCACGTGAATGTGGAAGACCATATGCACCCCCTCCCTCCCCATCACATCACTCTCAATTCCCCAATACCCAAATTATCTACTATAAAATATTTGAAAGCAACATAGTAAGAATCAAGCATAACTACAAATTACTAAGAAAACACAAATTTAAGGAAAATGAAAGAGGACAAATCAACTAAAAACATATAAACACATACCTCATACATTTCAACATTTTGGTATCATTAATATTATTCTTCATCCAAGTCAACATTTGTATCATTTGATTCAAAATTGATGTTGATCAAATGATTCGCCATATCAATATCATCATCAATGTCATTTCTAATCATATAATCGTCATTATCATCATCAGGAAAATTGCCTCCTACATTTAATTTGACTTCTTCAAGTTCTTCATGTGATAGTGCATTGTCGCTATTATCATCATCTATAACATTGTCTCGATTAACTTCTTCTTGAACTTCTTCGACATCTTCATCTAACACATTAAGTAAATGCGCCTCTACATATTCTTCTTCTGCCATATCATCTTATTCTGCTAAATTATACTCTAACGTCCTTCCTCTTAGATCATATATAACATATGACCAACCCCCTCTACCTAGAACATTTGAGTAAAAGACTTAATTTGCATTTGCTTGGAAGAACATAATAATTTGGTCCTAGCTCAAATGACCTTGTATTAACCATGGTAAATATGTTATCATGTTGAATAACATTTCTATTAAGACCACGTTCATTCATTTGTAGCATGTACCATTGGTGCCGAACAAAACCAATTTGAAGGAATCAAAGTCACACTTAAGTATGTCATCCAAATATGCATAATATCGATTTTCAGAGACTTGTGTACGTGTGTCACTTCTAGAGGAAAAATTAGTGACCTGGAAGACTGTAGTTATCCCACGATCACATTTTTCCCTCTTTTCATCCAAATTTTTGATGTGAAATATACGGCCATTGTACCACATAGCCTTGTGGTGTTGCAACTATAATATGATACACAGATAACAAAAGGATTTTAAATTAACAAACATATTTATATAAGTTGGAAAATATCTGGAAAAAAAAAACACACCTACGTTCACATTAATAATTTATAAAATACCTTAATAAACTGTTGCAGGCTGAAAATGTATGTTTGTCTGTTTATCTTTCAAACCCTTTACTAAATCATTTTCCCTCTACTTGAGATTAGTATCCCCTTTACGATGAGCTTCTATAAAAAACATAGACATCCCTTCCCATGATAACCTACCATCACGTCGTTTACATATTTCAATCCATACCTTCATCCAGTCAAGATTGTTTGCAAGTACATATGTAATGCACGTTATCCATATAATATAATATGATCATTAGGACATGCATCTATAACTTGATATTCCATTCCAATTTCTTTCATAATCACATATAAATATTGGTATGTGCAAGGTAAAATATTTGACGATGGTAAAAAAAAATATCACCTAACAATCTACAACATAAAAAATCACTAGTTAGTGTAAATAAAACTAATCGTAAATATTCCATTCTTATTTTGCACATTAATTAACACAAAAAAAGGGGAAAAAAACAACCTTTATGTATAATATGTAATGAAACATAATACATACTTTAGGATATGTGTCGTACAAGTGTTTGACAAACCATTCAAAACCTTTATGTTCACCAACAATAATATAGTAGAGATAATATTTTCTTTTGAGCCTTCATAAAGTGGCATTGTTTCCTTTTCTAACAAAGGTTCATCAAGAATATTATCATCATTGTCTTCATCCTTATCATTGACTGGTCGAGCGAACAAGTCTTGGATCAATTTAATTGTCCCATCATCTTGAACTATGTTATTATTGCCATGTTCTTCCATAGGATCATTAACTTGATCTTCAATATTTTCTCCATGTTCTTCAGCTTGTACAACATTTCTACCACTACTTGGGACATTTGAACACCGACTAGGGGGTCAACTTGACATTAAAACTAGAAAGAATCATGCAAATTAAAATTAGTCTGCATAACAAATATTATAACAACATAAAATTTTACAAATACAATTAATATAAACACAATAGATAATGAATATATAGCTTACCAAAAGATGATATTCCTTCTATCCCCTTTCAATGTGCCCATGTTTCCTACAATGTCTTTTAATTGTTTCTCTTAAAACTCTTACAATATGTAAGCCCCCACATTCTGCACAAGGGTAATAACATCTCCCATCATCCCCTTGATTTCTTCCCTACCAATGTTTGTTGATATACTTCCCCCAAAAAAAATTATGCAATGATTATGTTATAAAATTGAGTAGCATACTAGATCTATTATATTTTG
>APFE030134621.1:0-13801 GCA_000404065.3 Pinus taeda
GTTGTGTATGTGCATCATTATCTCTATTGAATCTTCTGTTATTAAACAAATGAAGTGTTAAGGTAGAATCCATCAAATTGCTATGCTCTGCCTTTAAATTTGTTTAATATTTTATGTTTTCTTCAGTTTAAGGAGAATCCTTGAGACCCCTTGCTCTCCTTAGCCCCTCACCAGTCTGATCTACCCATTTCACCTACTTTAAGGCATCAAAACAATCACCTATCTTGCCCCAAGTGGACCTCTGCAAAAATTGTGCCTCATCCCCGCACCCAAATTTGCCTTTCCCTTGAATTCAACAAAATTATCAAAACTCAATTCTAAGCTCTTTGTACTTCATACCTAGCCTAAAATCAGTCATCAATTCGGTCATCTCGAGCCATTTCGATTATCTTTTGCCGAGTTTGACCCAGAGAGAGCCCTCTCCTGTCCTCGTAGGGCTAGCTACGAGGCTGAGCGTGGTTTGATGTGGCCTTGAGTCTTGCCTTATTTCAGCTTAAGGCAGATTTGAGCGCTAACAGTAGGCTCATCTAGGATTTCACTATTAGATGGATTCTCTAGGTATAACTAGATCTTGGTCCAACCTAAGGACCAAGCCAAAACTACATTTACTACTCCTTGGGGTACCTTCATGTATTTGAAGATGCCCTTTGGATTAATGAATGCAGGTACCACATTTCAAAGAGCTATGGATATAACTTTTGCCAAGGAAATCCATGATTTCTTAGTAGTATACCAGGATGACATCACAATCTTCTCTAAATCTGACAATGATCACTTAGACCACCTCAGAAGAGTATTTATCAAATGCAGGAAATTTGGGATTTCTTTAAATCATAAAAGGGTTTAGAAGAAGGAAAGTTGTTATGACACATCATATCTAAAGATGGGATTAGGATAGACCCTACTAGAATAGAAGCTATTTTGACCATTTCCCATCCCATAAACATTAAAGAGCTACAATCATTTCTAGGTAAGATTAATTTTCTTAGGAGATTCATCTCAAATCTAGCATAACTAATTAGGGAAATAGATAACATGCTAAGAAAGGACTCAACAATTAAATGGAAATTGGAGGCCAAACAATCCTTTGAAGCTATTAATGAAGCTTTAACCAAGACTCCAGTCCTGATTAGTCCTGACTTTAACAAAGATTTTATTATTTTTTCTTTTGCTTCAGAACATACCATTGCAACAACCTTGCTGCAAAAGAACAATCAAGGATATGAATAGCCAATAGAATTGTTTAGTAAATCCTTAAGAGATGCCACACTCAAATACAATATCATGGAAAAACAGGCATTAGCTTTAGTTAAGGCTATCAAAGACTTTAGAGTATACATTTTGTACTTTCACATTATTACTTATGTTCCAAACTCTATAGTTAAGGACATTTTGATTCAAAATGGGCTTGAAGGAAAAAGAGGCAAATGGATTGCCACAATATTGGAATATTATATATAGATAAAGCCCACCAAGCTCATCAAAGGCCAAGGTTTAGCCAAACTCATGGTTGAATCGAACTGTCGGCCCTTGATATCAACTTCATTAGTTCCCTTGATGATCAAGAGGAGATTGAAACTCAACAGATCAGTGAACTTTTTACTGATTCACCATGGTATGCAGATATTACATTTGTATTACTAAAGTAACAAGCTCCTCCTGGATTGATAAGAAATAAAGCTAGATTCTTAAAAATGAAGTCATTAAGATATTGTGTTATAGATAATGCATTGTTTTGGAAGGACAATAGTGGTATTATCTTAACCAGTTTATGGAAAGATGAAGCTGACAAAATTTTACAAGAGTTTCATGCAAGGGATTGTGGAGGACACTTGTACTAGAAGAGTACTACTGACAAGATTTTGAGGGTTGGTATCTATTGCCCTACTTTGTTTGCAGATGTCAAAAAACATGTGACCTCTTGTCATAAATGCCACATTTTTTAGGGAAAGAGAAAACTTTTACCCTTGCCTCTTAAACCAATTTCCATTAAGATGCCATTTCAACAATGGGGGTTAGACTTCATTGGAGAAATACACCCAACCTCCTCAGCCAAGCACAAGTGGATTCTGACAGCCACAAACTATTTTACCAAGTGGATAGTGGTTATACCTTCTAGGCAAGACACAAACACTGTCATAATCACCTTCCTAGAGAGTAATATCCTGTCAATATTTGGATGTCCCTAGAAGCTCATTATTGAGAATGCAGCAGCCTTTAAATCCAAAAGAATGATACATTTCTGTAACAAATACCACATCACCCTTAGCCATTCCACAACCTTGTTATAGACATATTTGGGCACTGCAACCCCAATCACATATGTCCATAAACCAAGGACTTCTAAGTCCCTAAATGTGTTGTTTCATACCCTAAAGGAGCAAGGTCAGCTGATTACATCATCTCGCAGAAGTTCTCCCTGAAAAACTACTTAGAACTGGTCAAAACTGGACCATACAGACTGCTCAGCGCTAAGGGTGCGATGCATCTCACCTGCCACATGCAAAAAGTGCAATGCATACTGAAAATCCCTTCTGTGGGGTGCAATAGGTGAGAGTAGACAAATGGAAGAAGCAGTTGACTAGGTGGAAACCCAGAGAATCTTCTAGAAACTACCCATTTGACACTTGCCTCTCTGAATTCGCCCAGGGATGAGTAAGAAGATCATGAATCCCAAGTGGAACCAAGAACTATTAGAGAGGACACTAATCCAAAATCCAGAAGCCGACTCACCCACTTGCAAACTTCTATATAGGATCCCTCATCCCTAGAGATCCGGTGCTGGAATCTTGTATTTTGTAAGGAAGTGTTGTTGGTTTCTTTGTGCAACATGGTTGGGTGATCTAAGATTTTCATGAAGGGAAGAAGGTTTATGCTGAGCGATGACGCTGGGTAGATCAATGGGTTGTAATCTCTCTTCTACTCTTTCTCAATAAAGCTATTTGAATTTTCCTCCATATTCCTTGTAATGTCTGAGTTGATATATGCATTTGTTGTGGTCAATATATATCTGGTCCTCTATTGTTTATGATGTGTAGATCTCTATGCTTTGATGGTATTATGCTGCTTTAACTCTGCAGGTGTTTCTTTGAAGTGGGACATAGCAAGGAAGGAAGCGACCAAAGAATCTGTCAAGGGAGAGGAAACAAGCAAGGATCCAAGCAAAAGACTGAGGTTGGTACTCTCTGCTTCCTCTTCATCTACTTCTCATAAAAGAAAATGCAAGTAACTTTAGTTTGTTTGTTTCTAAGATAGCTACCCATCTTAGTGGGACTAGCAACTCTGAATGGACACTAGATTTCCCGATAACAAAGCTATTACCCTCAAGGTAATGGACTAGCAAAGTCATCCAACAAAAGCATGGTCAATATTATCAAAAAGTTACTGGAAGATAACAAAAAGACATGGAACAAGAAGTTAGTCAATGCCTTATGGGAAGATAGACTAACTACTAAGAAGTCTATTGGAACATCACCCTATCAACTGGTTTATGGGATGGATGCAGTTTTCCCATCATCCTTGGGAGTACCAATCATTAAGATCCTCTAGGAATTACAGGTGGAACCAAATGATATTCAGAGAAGAATAAATCAAACCATACACCTGTAGCACACCAGAGAAGAAGTATATGTAAAATCACAGGCAATCCAGGAAAATATCAACAAAGACTTTGATAAAAAGACTCAAGCGGATGATTTTCACATAGGATACAAAGTCCTTAAGTGGGATTCAAGGAGAGAAAACAAAGGCAAGCATGGAAAATTTGATTTTTTGTGGCAGGGGCCTTATGTCATTTATGGCTATAGAGGCAACAATGCCTTTTTCTTAACAAACATAGATGGATCAAATCTACCAGGAGGACCTGTTAATGGTAGGAAGCTAAAGCATTATTTTTCCACTGACTCACAATAGTTCACTTTAATTTACATAATTGTACATAACATTGCAGAGTGTAGATTGGATCGGATGGCAATCCTTTGAAGTTGAAGCCCGGAGAGAAGGCCCTGAGCTTTGGAGGATTTATTGTCATAAGTATCAATAAAGCAGGAATCACAAAAGCACAGTTTACAAGGTAACTACAGTCACAAGTCAAAGGCTACTAATCTTCATAGTTCTTGACATTTCACCAAAAAATGCCATCCCCATGTGGAGCCACAATTAGAGTCCTATAATGATAGGATTCATAATTTTGAATTGGTTGAGGTTAACTCTTGTAACATTGTACATACCTTTGCTTTCTGCAATTGTTTTCCATATTAAAATTAAAAAATGTAAACAGCGTATGTCCTAAAATAAATATCAAAGGACAAGAAAAATAAGAAAATATCAAAAAATACAAAAAAAATATGAAAAAATATGAACCCCAAACAAAAAACAGATCACGAAAGTGTGCAAGTCCAAGTGCCACTACTTTTTCCTTTACTGTCTTAAATAATGGTTGTGTGCAGCTTGTCATAAATGCCACAACCCATGCTGGTCAAACTACTTAATCTTGACTACTTCATGCTTTGAATTTTGTGTTTATAGTTAGAGAATAAAATCTGACCAAACAGTTTAATCTTGGTAGATCATTAGATAGGTAGAGAAAATAAAAGGAGCTCATCAGTTTAATCTGAGCGCTTGGAAGATATAAGGTTAGAAGTAGATAAGTTGTTTTATAAAAGAAAAGGAAAGAAAAGGGTTTGCTAGCTTAAGTGCACCCACCAAAGTGAAGAAAAAATGTTAGGGTGAGTAAAGGGTAAGTAAAGAAAGGTTGCAGAAATACAAATCATTTGGGTCATAAGCACTACTTTCATGCTTAACTATGTGTTTCAAGTGTGCAGGAGCAGTTATCAATGAAAAAAGCATGCTCATAAGATGAGTTTAACTAACTCCCCCTCCTTTCACAAGCTTCTCCCTCTCATGCTTATTAATTTCCCCATCATCCCTTAAAATACCCCTTTTCCCCTCCATTTTTACCCTTACTTCATTATCCCATATTTTCCCCTAGAAATTCCCTTTTAAATCCCTACTCCCTTGCTAAAATCATCATTATGTTCCATAAATCCCTTTTCCCAAGGTAAAAACCCTTTTCCCCCCTTTGTGAAAAGTTATTTTCCCTTTTCTAATAAAAAAACCCATAAATCAACTTATCCTAAGTTGAAAGCGCTTCTGCTTTGCAAAAACCCGCTCGATGGATCATTTCAGTTAATCCGCAATTTAAAAGTTAATTAAATAGGCTTAAGTGTGTTTGATAAGGAAGGCCCCTCCTTAACCTTTCCCCCAATCCCCTCTGCGCATCTTTTCAGTGCGACCACTGTCTGATTAACACCCATATCATCTAGTCGTTCTCGCTCCATTTCACATGCATTCCATTTCCTAGCTTTAATGGCTCGATAGTGCCCAAAGTGGGTGGTTTTTCCCAGACCCACTTTAGTGACGTGTCACCATCGCATCATTTCGCACCCCCTTCGATTTTTACCACCCTCTCCCCAAAAGTGGTGTGATGAGGGGCAAAACCACTCTCTCGATACGAGTCACTCTTCATAACCATTTTTCCCGCTTTTCTCAATTCTCACCTGATAAAGTCCCGCAAAACCAAATTATTTTTTTTTTCAACCATCTACACATTGAAAGCCTTAGCTTTCTTGTGCACCTGAAGTCTACAAATTGCCAAACAACTACTAGACACCATCTTGCCTCCAGCACTCGTATAGAGCCGCCACCTATTGCCTGCAACCTAAGACCCTCAACTAAATTCACAACACCAACCTCTGGTTCCAGGTTTTCTGCAAAAATACACTACATTTACCCCTTTTAATATAAAAAGTTAAATTGATTTAAGATTGAGTGAACTTAATTTAGCTTTCCAACCCATGACTTAAGCAATTTTCACCCAGACCCTTACAAACCTTGTAAAACCCAGACCACTGGTCGAACCTGACGAAATCAATTTCCAATTTTTAGCTCTATTTTCAATATAATGTCTACCCACATTTCCCTGAATGTTAAGCCTATTTTAACCCCCCATCTTGACCAAGATAACCTATACTTGGTTGATATGGATTTTCAAATTAAAGATACATCTTCTGCCTCTAAAAGAATGAAGCTCCACTTCTCGAGCAAAGACAGATTTTTAAACCATGATGATGACATTCACCTCTGGGAGTCAAATATCCCCCTCTACTCATTCCCAGAAGTCCATAATCTCGCAGACATTATCCACTATTGTTAGACCTGTTACATCCCTAGCCAGAGAGTTGTAGTAGCCCCTAATCAATAGTTTCTCTTCACTATCACTCCAGAATCCATCAATAAGATGTTACAGGTCCAACATAGCCCAAATTTAGCTCTTTTGTCCATTGGAGGACCTCTAGAATTGTATAATTCTATTGATGAGGACAAAGCTAAATTATGCTTTGTTCATTGCACACAAAATGCATGAACAACTCATCAAATTGCCCAATGAAAGAGTGTTTAAATTCTCTGTAGTGTTTTATTTTTTGTTATTGTACTACCAAACTAATAAATTCCCCATGAAGATCATAAAAGGTGATCGTATAGGAAAAGAGAGGTTTCTACTCTATTGGGCACCTATTGTCCAGAAATATTCCATTGTCTCTGATTATAAGGACTTCATAGATTCCTTTGTCCACCCAATGATGAATATGTTGACAGGGACTGTGCAACCTACGATTAGTCCTCATATAAAAAAAGGTGCTTCAGCGGGCTAAAAATAGTAAGATAGGAGACTGGTACTTGTACCAGAATCACACAGAGATCAGAGTCCATGGCTGCCAACTGGCTCCATATAAATTGCCAAAGTATCTTCCCTTGAGAATTTTTTCCATGGAATATTTCAGGCAAATCATCAACTCAGAGGATCTCCACTTCGTGGCTGCAAAGAAGAAGGCCCAATTCAAAGTCAAAAGTGAACCGGACCCCTTCATTTTCAATAATAGACAAGCTGGACCAGAGGCAGACAGTGTGTTACAGGAGTTGAAATTTACCAAGAGTTTTATGTGGCAGTACGATTGTCCTGGAGTAATAAGTAAAATGAGAATGAGGGTTAAACTAGCTCCTTATGCACATTATTCAGTACCTGAAATTGAAACATATCCCAACCAAACTGAATGGTTGGAAAACACTTTGGTAGATAAAGATAGCACAAATATTGATGTTGAAAATGCTCTGTATGATATTGAGCAGCAGATTGACCTGAGTGGGTTCCTACAGGTCCCATATCAAGGTCAAAGGATGGATGTTCCCTCTGCATTGCAAACACCTCTGAATAAGGAGAAAAACCCTAAAAACAAAGAAGAGACTTCTAGTTCCCAAATGGAAACAGTGGACGAACAAGCAGACTGAAGGAAAAGGAGAAAACTGAATCCTATATTTGAACAAGAAGAAAAGAGTTAGGCAGAAGGAACAGAGTCAGAACCACGGCCAGACACAACAAGGTCAGAAAGGGAAAGAGGCAGAGGGAACAAATGAACCCACCACCTCTAACCCACATTTGATAGAAAGACAGAAGTCAGCAGAGGTTTCTTCCTTTATCAGACCAGCTGACAGAGAAAAAACCATTAAGGATAGATATAAGGAGATTAAAATGAAAAATGAAAAATTGAAAGTTGAGACATATGCTCAATATTTATAACATTTAGCTCCTAACCATAGTAGACTAATGTTTGCATTTGATATTGAGGATGGAAAGATGCAAATGTCATATATGCATCCAACAGTGCCACAACCCAAATCCGTAGCAGATTATAAGAAGGCCACCTTTGAATTATTGGCAAAGGACATCCATTCCTTGGACCAAATAGAATTTCATAAACAAGCTGGAGAAATGATATACTCCACCTTGATTAGTAAGGCCATGGATGCATATAGATTACAGGAGTCCTTAAATAATATTATTGCATAGTTTAAACTCGAAAAGGCCTCCTCCACTGCTAAAGACACAAGGATCAAATCCTTAGAATACCTGATCATTGAGTTGGGCCTTGACCAAAAGGACATAAAGGCTACTGAGCAGTTGATAAAAAAGAAGAATGAAGACATTGCAGCCCTGAAAAACAGCTCAAACTGCCTCAGTCACAACACCCTCAAACAAAACAAGTCCTAGAGAGCCAAGCTTGCCAGGAGGAAATGCTTGACTTACTGTTGTAGTTGAACACCCAGCTGAAAGAAATGGACAAGTTGACTAGGCAAGCCAACCTTCAGGAAAATGTGGCCACGGTCATCCCAACTGTCACCACAACAGTACCATCTACATTGGCTGAGAAATTAACTCCTATAGCTCCATTGGCCACTGCATTGTCTGCAACAGCACCATCTACTTCAGCAACAGGGATGACCGCAATAGACTCTACAGGAGAAGAAGCCAATAGGTTGGCTAAGGAAATGGAGAAGATTTCCTTCAAAACTGTAGAAATCAGGAAACTGGAAGAGAAAGTAAACAATCTGGAGACATACTATAAACTTGCTCAAATTATGAATAAGTAGGAACGACAAAAGGTTACAAGATTAACAGAGAGGATAAAGAAACTAGAGAAAGAAATAACTCTAGGAGAGCCATTAGGACAGGCAAAAGAAAAAATGTGGGCCAATATCATTGACTTTGACAACGATATTTGGCCATCCATTCAGGTAATTTTTGAGCAGATTGATCTGGTTAAAGATGATCTGGTTAAAGAGACCACAGAGGCAATTCAAAAGGTCAAAACAGAGCTGGAAGGGATGCCAGAAGAAGCAACCAGGATAATCGACTTTTTGTATTCCAAAAACAAATATGAACTGGAAGAATTGGATATTAGTGACAGGACAGGGACAATCCTAGAAGTAAAAAGAATCCTTACTAAAAGGAATTTGATGCACAACTTGGAAGACAAGTGTCAGACTATGCAGCTTTCTATTGATAGATTTAAATTCAAATTTGACACTTTGATGCAGAAAGGTTTACCAAGTCCTTTGGTAATTAATGACAAATTGATGACACGAGAGGACTACAATAGAAAGCTTAGGGAAGTGGCTAAAACTCAAGCCAACAATGCACCCATCCACAAGACAACAAAACAGGGGATGCCCTCTAGTAAAGTCCTTTACCAAGCTTTGGAAAACTTGTTTTACCTCTAGCATGAGGTAAAACACCTATTTGTAAATAAGCCCACATTTGTTAACTACACAGAGGCTGATGAGGTCTTCAGAAAGTTGAAGAACATTCAGTTACCAACTAAAGAGAGATGGAAGCAGCTAACTGGGTTACTTTAATTCAAAGTAAGTTCAACAATTAGCACAGTTTGGTAAAAATAGAATGGTGAAAGTAAATGGGTGAATGTCCCAGTCAAAGAGTATTAGTGAAAGAAGATAAGTCGAAGAGCATCAGATGACAGCTAAAATATTAATCAACTAAAGATAAAAGGAAATCAAATATAATAGTGCCAAAAAGCAATCAATTATAAAGGTGGCATTACCTTTTTAGAATTAGTTATTTTTTCCCTAAAATAAATCCCAAGTCAGTTTGGGATATTTTGTAATAATTATGTATAAATACTTCATAATTCGAAATATGTAGGGTGGATTCTACTAGACATTTCTATAGACTTTTTTATCAGAAAACCCTTAGGGTTATTATATCATTTGTTGAGCTAGCAAGCTGGATTGATAAATAAAGATCATATATTTCCAAGGATTCATGTGTTGAGCGAACTTCAAAGAAGTATTCTCATGTGTTATTGTTATTTTTCTCAAGTTATTCGTAATCTTTAATGTGTTTCTAAATCTAAATGTTATAATTGGAATTATACTTCATAATTTGTTTAATTACTCTCTATCTTAACTGTTATACATTTAAATGTTTTCTGTTGATATCTAAGTTAAGGAATTATTAATTGCTCCTTGGTTTAGATTGCTTTCTTAAATATCCAGGTTAAAGGATTCTTAATTTCCCTCTGATCCCGATTACCCCTTCATTCCTCACTCATTATCCATGTCTGAGAACCCTTAATTACTGTCTCACCCCAAATGAAAACCCTTTCACTCCTCTGTCTTAAAGATCTAAAAAACACTCTACTATCTTGTCCTAGGAACATTCCCTTTAGTGATTTAATCCAGTTTTGCTTCCTCATTGCTTGACTCCATAGCCCAATGGTCTAAAAAACATCATTCAATCGATATGTCTAAGTGATCCCACCACCCAATCTCAAATACAAATCAAAAACCCCTAGAACAATCATAACTAGCCTAAAATCATCTTAACTAAAACAAAGTTAAATTTCAAAGAGAGAGCCCTCTTTGAGCATCAAGAAGGCTAGGTCCTGATCTCCAAAAGTGGCTTTTGGTTACCTTTGCTTTTTCTTTCTTTTTACTTCAAAAGATTATCAGAGTGATAATAGTATCAGAGCACAGGTTTTTCTTACTAGATTTGCTTTGTGAAAGAAGGATTTAATTGTTTGCAAGTTTATGTCATGCTCACAAGGTTAAAGCTCAAAAGATGTGAAGGAAAGTTGGTTGAAAGCCCTAAAATTGGGTCGAAGAGAAAGGTTGCCAAAGTATTCTACACCAGTTCATCCTCAATTTACGGAAGTTGCAGTTGATATTCCAACACCAGTACAACCTCAAGTTGTAGTTGAGTCTTCAGAGACCATGTCTCATGAAGGAGAACCTATCATGATAGAAGATGAGAAGACCTTCAGAAAGGATTTCTTTGATATGACAGAGATGGTTAAGGTCCTCTATGAAGAGAGGAACAACAGATTGCAAGGAGAAATTTCCAAGCCTCCCAATGGAGAAGGCTCATCATGAGGAGGTAATGGAAAAGAAGATAAAGGAAAAGGAAATAATGGGAATGGAGACAAAACTCCACCATCTCCATGATCTTCTTCATCTTCTTCTTCGAAAGCATCTTCAAACTCTTCCACCAATACCACCATTACTCATACTCATCATCATTCTTAAAAAGGGGTTGGTAAATCACATTTTCTAAAGCTTGATGTTAAATTCGAGTTACCTATGTACAATGGAGAAGTTAGTGCAGAGAAGTTGGATAACTGGATTCGTCAGTTGGAGGTGTATTGTAGAATTCAGAACCTTCAAGAGGATAATATCAAAATTCAGTTGGCTTCGTTGAGAATGGAGTATGCAACACTTGTATGGTGGGAAGAAAGGACTCAAGATGACATCAAGAAACATGGTAAGATCTCTATTACTTGGTCTGATTTCATTAATGCTATAAAAAGACAGTTCTACCCTTTAGCTCATATGCAAAAATCCATTATGAATTTGCAAAATTTCGGACAGTTGTGTTATCACTCAGGTTGTCCCTAGGCTCCTATTTAGGGATACGACCGAGGTAACCACAAACCAATCTTTGGATTGTAGGTTCTAGCCCACCTACAATCAGAGAGGGCTCTCTCTTAATGATTCAACTTTGTTGATGATTTTAGGCTAGCTTTTGGCTCAGGGGTTTTTTGTTTGGGTTTGGATGGAAGGTAGAATTCTCAAGCAAAGAGGCAAGGTAAGGTGTGATAAGTTCCAAACCATTGGGCATGGAGTCATGGATTAAGGCTTACTATTGTGTCTTCTTGATCATAAGAGGATTAAGGAGCAAGATAGCTACACATGATACAATTATCAATCTACCAAAGGGATGGAATGATGAAAATCAGAGATGAAAGGCAAAGGAGAATCATTTCACCATACTGAAAAAAGAGGAGAAGTGAATGAATGGCTATCTAGGAGTAGTTAAGAATTCCTAAACTCTCATTCATATGTGAAAGAAACAGCATAAACAAGATCATTTAAGTATACATGCTCATAGCTATTTCTGATGAAAACATGAAAAAGTGCAGAAATTGAACTTAAGGTGTATTTAAACAAATCCTAAGCTATTCTTCTTTTCTGCAATTTAGATGGCAGAACGGTGGTAAAAACATGAAAATTAACAGAGGTGAGAAACACTTATTGAATCATGTAGAAGCACAGGAATTCCGTAATCACTCCTTGGCCAATTAAACACATCAAGCAGTTTCGAAATCCATGCTTTAAGCAGTCTTTGATTATAGAAAGTATGACAGTTACAGTGCGGGTCTCTGCTTGAAGAAAATGTCGAGAAAAAGACTAAGCAATTTCCTCGACTTACTGACCAACCAACCAACCCCTCACTACATCTTTCAGGGTGGTATATATAAGAAAAATATCAGAAAGTCATTCATTACAATTGTGCTGAAGAGCTTTTCTAAAACCTAAGTGTTGCTGGAATTAAATGCAGGTAAGTCCTTTGGGTTGCGCTAGAGGTAGTTGAATCGAAAGGAGTGCAATATGGCCCTTGGAGGCTCGATGCAGTGCTGCTGGAGTAACTGTGCTTCGGGATCTATATTTCTGTTCTGGTGTGAGTTAAATGTGCAATAATTATGATTTGAGGGTTTTTGAGTGGCTTCGCCCTCTTTCTTTGAGTTTGCTGGAAGGTATTAAATGTTCTCCTGCTTTGGGCCGCTGCTTAAGATTTTCGCTGATACTCTTTTCCGCTACATTAATGGCTTCCGCCGCCTGCTAATACTCTTTGACACGCTTGTTCCCTGATGATTTCATCTGATACACTTTAATCTCTATCATTGGTCCTTTGTTGTCTTTAAACCAGATTAATTTGGCAAAATCGGGCGATTTCGGGCTTTTTCGGCGCAAAAAGGGCCAAGGAATCAAAAGATTCCCTGAAACGGCCTATTTCCCGTAGCGATGCGCGATCGCGCATCGAAAACTGCCTCTGTTTCTTGTTCTGGAGCTCCGAAGTGCGATTTTTCTTCCTGCGCGAATTTTCGGTTTCTTGGCTGCTGACGTCAGCAGTACGGCGGATGACGTCAGCGGTGGGTCCCTAGTACAGACGTCACATGGTGGGGGGTTCATATTTGAAGGTGATGCGATGAACCTCTCCGATGCGATCGCAATATCGCATCGGCGGGGAACGGGAAGGTATTTTAGTTGGATATGCAATGCTTGCGATTGCCGATCGTCGATATCGCGATATCGCGTCGGGTAACGATGGATGGGGCATAACTTATATGGTGAGAATATTGCGATCTTGCGATGCGAGGTGGCTTACTAGGGTCTGTGGAGTGTTAAGGAAGTCGGCAAAGGGTTTATTTCGATTGGAAGGAGTGAGTAAGTGGGTCTAAAAGGCATTTGAGGCTTCGGAAGGGGTCCGAAAACCTAAAAAATGGATTTTATACTTTGGAAGGAGTCCATTGTATTTAGAAGATGGTTTGAAGGGGCAGCATGAGGGTTCTTGCTAAGTTTCAGGTAAACTGAGCAACTCCCGGGGGTACTTATGGTTATTTTTCAACCAGGGGGAGGGATATTTACATAGGGGATGATTTACATAATTTTAGTAGGGGGATGGGAAAATATAGGGAGATAAATAATAATGTCAGTAGTTAATATGGAGATGGTAAGAAAGTGCTAAGTTCGGGAGATCTTAGGCTGCAACGAGGGGACAGAACCTTACAGAGAGAGTATGGAATATCTTTGAGCAAAGCAGATCTTCACCCAAGCTAATGATATGAAAAGGATGGAACTCAAGAGGTATTAAGCAGATCTTGACCTCTTTTTGGGGAAATTAGTTAATGATTGGGGGAGATGGAGATAGGAAGTTAGTTATACCTGTTTTTGAGCTTCTCGCATAGAACTTCCTGAGTAAAGATGACACTTGGAAACCTGGAACTGATCAGCAATCAAGATTCAGCAACCTCAAAACTACCTACCCAACCTACTTACCTAACATTTTTTCTTCTTTTGGTTTGGGTGCACTTAGACTTGCAAACCCATC